>PVKY010015688.1:0-10081 GCA_004027775.1 Bradypus variegatus | reverse complement strand
TTGCGCACTTAGTTCTTTGAAATTCTGCATTCTCACGCCCCAAGGCAAGCCATAAGGCAGGATAGCAGGACATCTGTTCGCTGAATTTACAACCGGAGGTTGTTCAAGCTTTAACCTCTTAATGGCCTGCGACTTCTCATTTCAAGGAGGTGTAAGGGGAATGCTCAATTCCCAGGCACAGCCTCTGGCAGGAGGCAACGCCAATTATTGATGAGACAATGAAATTACATATCCCATAAATGTCAGTGTTTGGGAAACATTCTGAGATAGAGAACATACAATTGAACAAATAGTGAAGCAATGAAAACAAAAAAGGGGGGGAAGCATGATTCAAAGAGATCATAATATACATGGTTATAAATTGAAAATGAAGCCTGATCAAAAGAAAAGGCTCTATTTTTGAAAGAAAAGTGACCAAGCACAACACGGAAATTCTCTTTCCGTTCCTGAATGACTTAGGAGGCTTAAATTCCTTTCTCCCTTGGGACCAATCCAGCTAATCAGCAGTGAAAAAGATTGCACAAGAAAGTGACAGAAGCTTAGGAGTCCTAGCTAATGCTTTGGGCATGAAGCACTGAAGGCACCACCGAGACACCCCTTTGGGGTTCTTGAAACTATGAAACCTTGAAAACCTTGCTTTGGTCTGCTTTGTACTAGAAGTGCTCTGAAAAACCATGGGACCTGGACTGCTATCTGCACACTGATGTTCATTGTAATATTATTCACAATTGCCAAAAGGTGGAAGCAACCCAAGTGCCCATCAACAGATGAATGGATAAACAAAATGTGTATATACATACAATGAGCTATTATTGAGCCATAAAAAAGAATAAAGCTCTGATGTATCCTACAACATGGATGACCCTTTTGAGATTTTTCTTCTGAGATACTGTATTCTGAGTAGGATTTGCAGACAGGCCAGGATGAATTATTTTAAATTATTTTAATTAATTATGTAAAATACATATTGCAAAATGGATGACCCTTGAAAACATAATGTTGAGTAAAATAAGTCAGAAACAAAAAAAAACCCATAAATATTGTCTTATCTGACTTAAATGAAATATCTAGAATAAGCAAATTCACAGAGGCAGAAAGATTGCTGGGTTACCAGTGGCCATAGGGAGGTGAGTGGGGGATGGGGGTGGGGAGGGTGTGGGTGGTATTGTTTAATGTTTGAGCAGTTTCTCTTTGACGTGATGGAAAAGTTTAGGTAAAGGATGTTGGTGATGGTAGCACAATATTGTGACTGTAATTAATGTCACTTAATTGTACACTTGAAAGTGGTTAAAATGGAAATTCTGAGTTGGGTATGTGTTACTACTATAAAAAGTTGTGTTGTTTTTTTTTAAATGGTGAAATGGCAGGGCCAATATTAAAAATTTTAATACTCAAAATTTAAAGGAGCGCCTGAACTTAAAAATAATGTTAAGCAAATATTTACCAAAATTGCTCAGCAAGGAAAAACATTTGTAACTCCTTGATGAAAATAAGGTGCTAGACCACTACCTGCATTCAAAAAAAAGGAAAAAAAGGTATTTTTCTTGTGGGAAAGTAAAGTTTCTTGGGAGGAGGGAGAGGGAAGAAAGAACTAAGGGTTGTGTTAGGTTTCTTTAAATTGCTGATAATCCATCAAACCTAGATTGGAGAAAACCCCAACAATGAAAATGTTAATCCATTTACTTTAAACAAAAGCTAGGACTTTAAGTAGGCAGATAGGGTAGAGTTTGTCAGTATTTTGGGGTGATTGGATTTGTTTGAAATTCAGAACCTCTTCCAAAGTATGTTAAGGTTAAATTTGAACAAAAGAAGCACTCTTCCTTTTGTTTTGGGCTTATTTGGGGAGAGGCGGACTTCTTGTTTGTATAAAAGCATCTTTTGATTTACTAAGGTATAGGAAAATTCATTAATATTTGTTTACTGAATTTCATTTTATTAGTAAAAGTTTTTTTAAAATCAATGACAGTTTTATACCTTGGTTATTCTTAATATTCTTTGCTCAGTCAATTTGTTATTATTTAGTTAGATATAAAAATACTCTGAGCTTCTGTAACCTTAAATTCCAGTGCCATTTATGATTCTGTTCTGTTATTTTCCTTCAACATACTTTGCTTATGCCAGCACATAATTCTCATAGTTTGATAAAGGAGCTTCTTTTGTTATTTAAAGAGCTGTTTACAGAGCATGTATATCTTTGAATGTAAGTAACATCTAAATTAGGTTTTGGAGCAGTTTATACTAAAATCTGCTACCTACATAGATTTATACTAAGAGCCCAATATTTGTTGTTTAATGTTTGTTGAATAAATGAATTGTTAAGAATTTAGGAAAAGTTAAATTTTAAAAAAGAGCAGATTTAGTTGGATAAGCCAGGTGAGGTGTTCAAGTCCCACTGATAGCAGAGTAACTTACTGTAGTCCTAGTTCCACGAGACTCAGAGAGGTCAGGATAACTCAGATTATACATAGCATTTTGTAGTTTACTAAGCTTGTTCAAATTCGTTATTTCATAAGATCTTCATCATTTCTATCTCCACAATATGTCTTACGTCTCCCTCCTCCTATGCTGCCCCTCCTTAGCCCCAGCTTCCACCACTGCTGCCTTGGGCTACAAACAATGGCTTTTAATTTAGTCATTTTATTCCCAGTGGCTCCCACCCATACACCTATTCTAATCCAGCCCCCCAGGACTGGTGGCATTACTCCTCAGAGTGTAAATCAGCGTATCACTCCCTGATTTAACCCTCCAGCTACGCCACAGCTCTTAGAAAATAATCCCTGTACCTGATCACGGCCTCCTAAGGCCCTACACATCAGCCTTGCCTATCCTCCTACATCATCTCGTGCCATTCTCTCCCATTCACCCACTTCTGAGGTGTCTTTTTGTCATTTCTTTCCCATCTCAGGGCTTCGGCACATGCTGCTCTACTTAAACTCAGTTTCCCACCATTAGTTACGGTAGTTCCTTCTTGCTTTTTAGCTAAAATATTTATCTTACTCTTATCTCAAGTTATTCTCGTTCTTGCTCCGTTTTCTTCACAAAATTTGTCACAATTTATACTTGCTTTATTTATTTCCAGTTTACTATCGACACTACGTCCATCTCGTTCACTGATGAATGCCCAGTACCTAACACAGAATCTGGGAAGTAGGAAATAAGCAATAAAAATTCATTAAATGAGAATGAATAAATGAAAAAAAAAATGAGCAGTAACCCTGTGAATTTCACAGGCTTTTCAAAGAGGTCAAATTTATTTCCTAATGATCACGTACGGAGTAAGTGGTGCACGGAATAGAAGGGAGGTCTCTGACTGGGAGCCTAGGGGCAGCCCTGCTCGCTGCCTGGCCATCCGGCTGTCTCCCCCGCCGGCCACACACCCCTGCTGTGAAAATGACTCAACAATACGAAGAGCACAAATAGTGGATCAATTTGTAACGCTGCTAAACATGAGCAGGCCATATACAAAATCTGGGAAAGATGCAAAAGCCAGGCTGGGGAAGGTCTTAAATACCAGGGTAAAAAGTCCAAAGTTTATCTGGGAGGTAATGAGCAGCCTTTGAAGGTTTCTGAACAGACAAATGGTATTTACAGAGCAGAGCGTTTGAAAGAAGAATGTGACAGTGGTGTATTGGAAGGAAATGCAAGGGATGTCCACTAACGGACACTTCATGTATGTGGTATTAAAATCATGAAATGAGTGGAGTCTGGAAGCAGAAGTGTGTGTTCTTCATTTTTCTAGTCGTGCCACTACCTACCTACCTAAGGTTAAGTCTTATAACCTCTCTGGCTTTTTCTGACCATTGAATAAATGTTTTATATTAGATGACCTTGAAGCTTCTAATTCTAGCATTGAACAGTAAGGAAAATGCCAAACACATACTAAGCTCTATCCAAACGCTCATCTGTTAAATAAATTAATGAATACATAAAATGGAATCTATGACTATAGACTGCATTTTTCTCATTTTAATGTTTTATATTTCCTTGTAAAAACCTGGAAATTTCAGAAAAGCATAAAGGAGGAAAGAAAAATCACCCACAACTCCATCATACTTAGACAATCATAATTAACATTTTCACATGCCTTCTTTCCTTTCTCTGTATGTTATTTCTTCCCCCCCTCCATCTTTGAAAAAGGTTTGTTATAATTTCTTTTTGGTGATTAATATAGTTTCTGTGTAGAACATTTAGTAACTCCAAAGAGAAGAGGAAAACACAGCTTTGAAATCCATCTGTGTGTGCAGTTTTGTATCCTACTTTTTAAAAATTGTAGCACATTTTCTCATATCACTAAAAATTCCTCAGAATTTCTAATATCAATAAATTAGATAGTGATATGGATACTCTCTTTTTAATTAACCAGTACCTGCCCCTCATGCCCATCCATTACTCATTCATCACAGTCATTTTTTGCACATGTGGGACACTACATGAATGACATTATCAGACTCAGAACTTTCCCTCCAAACTTATTTCCCTAGAATTTGTAGGAATTTCACATTGGGAAGAAGTCCTGCACCCCTGTAACTTGAACAGACTTACTAATTCCCTCCTCTGTGTTCCCATACCACTGGTTGTAATTCTATTATTGCAACTTTCATTTTGTATTATACTTAGGTGTGTATTTCCTCCTGTTAATTATGGGCTCCATAAGGGCAGAGACTATTTTTTTAATGCAATTTTATTGAGACATATTCACATACCATACAGTCATCCACAGTGTACAATCACTTGTTCACAGTACCATCATATAGTTCTGCATTCATCATAACAATCAATTTTTTGAACATTTTCATTACTACAAGAAATAAAAATGAAAATAAGAATAAAAATAAAAGTACAAAAGAACACCCA
Source organism: Bradypus variegatus (assembly GCA_004027775.1). Lineage (NCBI taxonomy): Eukaryota > Metazoa > Chordata > Mammalia > Pilosa > Bradypodidae > Bradypus > Bradypus variegatus. The sequence continues at coordinate 5,227 of PVKY010015688.1, read as the reverse complement.
AACATCTCATACTCCCCACCCCCCATTATTCATTTATTTTTTGTCCCCCTTTTTTCTACTCATCTGTCCATACACTGGATAAAGGGAATGTGAGCCACAATGGTTTCACAATCACACAGTCACACAGTGTAAGCTATATAGATTATACACTTGTTTTCAAGAATCAAGAATAGTGGATTGCAGTTCAATGGTTTCAGGTTATTTCCTTCCAGCTATTCTAATACACTAATAACTAAAAAGGGTTATCTATAAAATGCTTAAGAATAACCTCCAGAATGATCTCTCAACTCCATTTTAAATCTCTCAGCCACTGAAACTTTCTTTCATTTCTCTTCCCCCTTTTGTCAAAAAGGCTTTCTCAATCCCACAGTGCTGGGTCCAGGCTCATCTCCAGGAGTCATGTCCCATGTTGCCAGGGAAATTTATACCCCTGGGAGTCATGTAAGGGCAGAGACTATTGATCATCCTTGTGTACTTAGAGACTAGGACAGGGCCTGGAACAAGTTTTTTTGTTTGTTTTTTTAAATCTCAATTTCAAAAAAGAGTCCTGTAGTCTAAACTTCCTCTTCAGAATAGCCATCCACCAGAAATTTCACCTTTAGGGCCTTGCCATCATTTCAACTAAACATATCTAAAACTATTAAACTCATATCCCCTCCTACAACAAAACAAACAAAATAAAACAAAAACTTCCCAACTCCCTCTGCAATAATATTTCTCTTTGTTGATGGTGCCCTATTGTCTTGGTCAAGTTTTAAACCTTAAAATTACTTTGACTATGTCTGGTTGCTTCCCATTTCTAGTGACAATTTTTTCACTCCACAATATATACCAAGTGCCACTTCTATACCATGCCTTGTTCTGGGAGCTAGGTACAGAAAAGTCAAGTAGACAGTCAAGTCCCTGAGCTCTTGGAACTTACATTCTAATGGAGGGAGACAGTCAATAAGCAAAGAAACAAGCAAGTCAACAAACAAGAAAAACATCAGATAATGCTAAAGTGCTTTATGGAAAATTGGAATAAAATGATAGACAATAATGGACTGGATCCTTTAGGTTGATCATCCGAAAAGGTCTCCATCTACAAAGTTTCTCCTTCCTCTCCTTCCTCTGCAGTCCCCTGACAACAGGCCCTCATGGTCTTGTGCCTGCCTTGGCCTAACAACTTGATGGAGGAGTTTCCTGACTCCAGAATCTTCTCTGGATCCTGCTACTGGAATGATTTTCTATTTGTGGTAGGAAGAAAGGGATAAGACCCATGGAAAATTGTAATTTTCTTCTTTGTTAAGCACACAGATTACAGCTTAAATTATTGAATTCAGGGCCAAGTTTCCCTTATCAAATGGAATACTTAACCATTTTTAGTTAATAAGGGATTAAAATTGGAAAGATTTCTTTGAATTTCAGCTCTGAGATCTTTCGTATTACTAGTGTTCAGGGAGAAGGGGTTCAGCATTATACCCCAGAGGGAGCAAAGATAATGTCATTTTTCTTCAACCATTTAGTCTAGACAGAAAAGAAAATGTACGGACTTCCAACTAGGTACTAGGAGTTGTGCTGGATGTTTTATTTACCGTCTATCACTTAATCCTCATGACTCACAATAACTCTCTAAGATGGAAATAAATTTGCTCCAAATCCCCGCAACTAGTAAGTGGTAAAGCAGTGACTAGAACCCAGGTTTGCCTAGCTACAAACCTCCAAACCTTGTAAATTGTTGGGTTACAAATGGTTTGAGAAAATGTTTGGGAGCTGGAGACTTAAGCTGCTTTGGAGAGTCCTTAGAAACTGAAATTTAAGTTGGGACCTGAAAAATAAATAGGATTTTGTCAGACAGGGACGTGGGTAAGAGTATTTTAGAGAGACTGAACATTATGTCTAAAGGTCTCAACGTGGAAAGCAACATGGCATTTGAACTGAAAGGGGACCGCATTGGGTGGAGCATGATGAAGAGATTAGAGAGTTCAGGGTAGGGAGACCACACAGGGACTTGAAGATTTGGGGCTTTATACTAAGAGCAATGGGAAGACACTCAGGAGCTTTAAACCAATGAGGGACAAATCAGATTTGTGTTTTAAAGGGCTTGCTGTGGTTGGCTGGTAGAGAATGAATTGGAGGGAAGCCAATGTGAATGCAGAAAGACTCATTAGGAGGGGTCATTATACTAGTACAGGTGACTTGATAATACATCTCATTGGGTAGAAAGAACTGGATGAATTCAAGAGATATTTGGGAGGCAGAATAGATAAGATTTGGGAATTGATTGGATAAGGGTATGAAGGACAGGGAGGTTTTTAAAATGATTATCCAGATCCCTAATATGAGTAATTAGTTTGTCCTAATTAATGGGATTGGGACCCCAGATAGAAGGAGAGGAATCTGGGGAGTAAATATCATAAATTCAATTTGAAGAAGTAAGCAGTTGGAAGAATGAAGTCTGGGTTGGACTATAATAGCCAGCTTGTGATAAAGGAAGATTTGAAACTCATTGTCTGACAACAGTGCCCTCCAAACATTTTGATCTCCTATGCCTATTAGTTAAGAGTTTTTTTAGTAACTAATTTCATAAATTATATATATTTACAAATCATAAAATATTATTAGTCTCCACATTAAATGCTAGTAAATATTAATTTATTTTATAGATAAAATAAATAAAAATAAAACTGCATCAATGTCTTCACGTACCCCAGTGGGATCATCATCACACTTTGGAGATAACTGGTCTAGAGAATTTCAAAAACAAATCAGCTATGATTTCAGACATATGCCTACTGGAAGTACCAAAGCCACCTTAAATCTTTTAATTTAGTGAAACTAAAGTAGTCAGGTTAACCATTCTAGGGTTAACAATCAATTAATAAAATCAGAGGAGGCTTCCAAATTCAAAGTTAAATATAAAGTAACTTACCCAAACTTACCCAGTCCTGGGGCCCAAATGGCAACCCTAGAAAAGCAACAGATAATTGGTAACAACTCAAAAAAAAAAGCTTCAAATCTTGTAAGATATTAGGTTAAAAGTACATTTTTATTAGTTGGAACTGTTTTAGTTGCAAGTGACAAAAACACAATTCGAACCAGCTTAAGTCAAAAGGTGAATTGATTAGGAGGATTCTGGAGTGTTTTATGGAAACTAAGAAGAGGAATAAGGCTGGGTCTTGGGGAACTGGACCCAGGGACTTGAATCACATCAGTCCCTATGGTCGCAAGTCTCTGTTCCTTTGCAAATCTACTTCCTTTTCTTATGTATTAATTCATTTACCTGCCATAACCTATGAAGTACAGACAACTAAAATTCCCATCTTATGGATGAGGAAACCAAGGCACAGTAACTTGTTCAGGGTCATAAGGTTAACAAGTGAGAAAGCCAGGATTCAAATCCAAACAGTCTTGCTCCAGAGCCCATACTTTTCACCATGGAATATTTTAAACATACACAGAAGTAGAGAGACTAGTACAATTAATCCCATCCATGGACCCATAATCTAGGTATAATAATCATTGACTCAGGCTCACTTTGGTTTCATATATACCCCCACTGATTTCTCCCACCTGTATTGGATTATTTTGAAGCAAATCTCAGTCATAATTTCATTTTATCCATAAGCATTTCAGTGTTTACTACTAAAAGGTAACTTTTAACATAATTGTCACACCAAAATGAGACATAAAAATTAACAATAATATCTTAATATCTTCAAATATCTAGTCAATGTTAAAATTTCTGTTTCATAACTTTTTTTCTACAGTTGGTTTATGTGAATCAGGATCCAAATGGGGTCCAAATGTTAAATTCAAGTGCCATGTCTCTTAAGCATCTCTTTTAAAAGCATACATTTTATTAAGATAGATAAGATCTAAATAGTTATTTTGGAAGTAGAAATTGATGGATGGCATAAGATACAGGGAACTGAAATTCAGTGGGAACTCAGAAATAACTTTTGGTCACAGTCCCCCAAAATAATATTATTGATCTAAAAAACAAAATGCAGTGTATTCCACTATTATATCTCTTTTGTATGATGGAGGATTTGGGTATCAAAATTTTTCCTGTATCTAGGAAATCCCATACCCAGATATATACAACAGATGAAAATACATTTATTCCTAACCAATTTAAAAGGTTCCTAAAAACATGATTACTTAGGGGTAAACTAAAATTGAAAGCTTCTCTAATATATGCACAATGTGACTGGATATGACATAATTGGGGAAGATAAATCTCTAAAAATCCAGTTCGTCTCTGTGGGTATCACATTGGGAAACTAATGTTTCACCCAAGAGACAGCCATGAAAAATCAGATGCTATGTAGGGGTATATGGGCCATACAGTAGCCCAATTGTGACTGCAAGGTAATCTCTAGTACATTCTTTTTTTTCTTTTTCTTTTTTTTTGGCAGCCAGGAAGTAGTAAATTAGTGGCCACAAGTCAGGTGAGGGCAATGCTGGCAAAGCCCTCATGAGTGCAAGGACTGCTGCCGCTTGTCCAAGGGGCCAAGAGTGGGACATATCTGACCCCACAACTATCCAGGATGAGGCATTTTTGGCCATTAGGTCTTTGAATTTGTCAGCATTAAACTTGGTAAAGCACCACTTCTTGGAGATACGGATCTCTGGCAGTCAGGAAATGTGGACTTGGCCCTGCCTGGTGCCTCAGTCACATGCTCCTTGTTTTGAAGCTTGGTGAGGAGGGACGTGATGACTTGGCCAATGAGGACCCTGGCCACCGTACCCTGGCTTTCCTAAGGCACCCCGTATACCTGTCTGGAGCCTAGACTGGGCACTGCACGAGGCCAGACATGCACATCAACAAGAAGGGGCTGTCTCCAAGGTCCAATGCAACACACACAAGCAACAGTCCACATACACTACAAAGGAGGCTGCTCGCTCCGGCCACCGCATACCGCGCCTCCATGGGGAAAGAAGGACAGTGGTGTAAGAAGTCCATTCTTTTATGGAACAATTTTTAAACTTTTTATTCTGGAAAATTTTAAACAAAAATAGCCATGTTACTCTCAATAAGCTTCAACAATAACCAACTCATGACCCTTCTGGTTTCATAAGAGCCCCATTCACCCATTTTGAAGCAAATCCCAGACATATTACTTTATTTGTAAATATTTCAGTATTTATTTCTAAAAGATAAGGATTTTTTAGGAACATAATAACGATCTAATAATTGATAATAATTCCTTAGAATCATCAAATATCCAGTCAGTCTTCCAAT
>PVKY010015687.1:0-10072 GCA_004027775.1 Bradypus variegatus | reverse complement strand
TGGGGCCTCCTGAGAAATCCTGGGTGCTGCCTGCTGCCCTCCACATGGCAAAAACATAGCGTCGGTCCTTTCCAGAAGCCCACAGCCACCGAAAGGCCGCTAGTCTGACCTTCAGGATGTTTTCCTGCCTCTGCCCAAACCACAGTCCCAGGGCAAGCTGTCCTCCACAGACAGTATACAGTACCCTCTCATCCCCAAGGCAGCCGCCCCCTCCCCTAAACACACACTCACAGAACTGCTCCAAGTAGGCATGCACTAAAAGCACAGGAACGGTCCAGAGATTTATCAGGGGTCCACCAGCCCACCCCAAGATCTTCCAAAGGAGGCCTGAGTCCCTTCCAGGGGTAGGGTACCACTCCCCAGCTCCACGTGAAATGCAATCAGCTTCCCGCTGTGCTCTCTCTTGAGCGTCTACCTCCATCCTCCATCAAGGGGTGCCTGGTCCCTTCTGACACCCCCAACAAGCCAAGGTTCACCAAAGATATGCGCCCCCCCAGCCCCCGCAGCTGTCGCAGGAACCTGGGCCTTTAAAGTGGCCGGCAGGAGTCTCAGGCGGGCCCACTTCATCCCTGGAAGGCCGGCGCGTTCCCCCCGCAGGCCCCTGCAGGGCGTTTCCTCTCAGGACCGCCAAAGCCCAGGCTCCACGACCCTAGCACCTCCGCGCCGCGGGAAACCGAGAGATGCCATTCTTTTGAACAATCCGAATGCAGCACCATTGGGGGTCCTTCTACGCTTGCCGCTACCCCGCCCAGTACCCATCACATCTCCAAACCCCGTGAGGACTGCGGTTTCCAGCCTCCGGGACCCTCCAGCGTCGCCTTCCCGATCCGCGTCAGCGCGACCCTTCGCCTTGGGGTAGGACACAGGTCCCTCTGGGTCCCTCCGACCACAGTGGCTTCCCTGTCCCTAGTTCTCTCATCTTGGCTCCAGGAGAGGTGTGAGATGGCTAGGCCGACCCCACCCCCGAGGGCTGCAAGGATCGGTTGCCCAGGAAAACACGCCCCCCACCCTAGATATTTGGGGAAGGGGGGTGGTGGTGCAGCGCCGGAATCAGACTGAAGCGCAGGAAGGGGGCAGCGGCGGGAGAGGGCTTCATTTCGGATCCCAGAGGTTTGCCCCGTGCTGGCCCTCGCCAGTTCTCTGTCGGTCGAGGATGAGACTTGCCGAGACAGCCGAGCTGGAAGAGGGTCGGAGGTCCCCGACAGGCGAAGGTTCTGGCGCCAGGAGAGGGCGGACAGGGCGCGGAGAGAGGGCCCGTGGAGGGGAAGGGACGGTAGGGGCGGCATTTACCTGGTCACAGCGGGGCCTCGGAACGGGTCTGCTTTGCCGAGGGTCGGCTCGTAGCCCGCTACTCGCCAGTCTAGAGCCCGGGGCAGATTCCGCGCGGCGTGCGCGCAGCGGGTGAATCCGCGCCCAGCGCCGCGGGCGGATGGGGAGTCTGTGCGCCGCGGAGCGCGCTCGGAGACCGGCTCTCCGCGTCGGTGTGTCCGGCGGTGGCCAGTATCCGTGTGTCGGTGCGCGGCGGCGTGTGCGTGTGCGCACGCGGAGACCGCAATCTCCCGGAGAACCCGCCGCCGTCAGTCACCGCCCGGGCCCGAGCACGGCGCCCCAGCCTGCCGTCGCCCGCCCCGCGCCGCGCGGCCGCCCAGCCCGAGTGGGTCCTACGGGAGAGGGGCCGCCTCCGCCGCGAAGCCAGGCCGGGGGCAGAAGGGAGGTGACCGACCGACCACGGTCTCCCCCCGCGGACTTCTCAGAGTGGGGGCGGGGGTGCGGGCCAATGGGCGCCCGGGGGCGGGGTTAGGCGGAGGGGACCGGGATGGAGAGCCGCGAGCTGCACGCCCGCACCCCACCCGCCGCGCTGTCTGGGCCTCGCGGCGGACGCAAGCCAGAGCTGCTGCGGTGCAGAGACCCCGGGGGCGAGGTTGCAGAGGCTCCTCTTTTGTCGCCGGACTTCTGGGGCTCTGAGTCTAGCTTTCCCCAGGGCACAACGCCCTCCTTTCCACCCTCCCCAAAATACCCAGAGCAAGAAAACTGCCTTCGTTCTCCCTCCCGTGTGCTCATGATTCCATGTCTGTCAGAACCCGTTTTTCCTCCTCCTCCAGGAAGCCTTCCTTACTGGGCAAGGCCTGAGAGGGTCAGCTAGCTTTGGGATGCCTGCCAGGATGTTCCCAAATGTGATCTCTGGAGAACATCTTTATGGCCAGAAAAGGAGGTGAGGGGTGCTTATGGGACAGAGGCAATGTAAAATAATACCGCTCTGGAGTCAGATTGCCTGGGCTGCAGTCCCCACGGTGCCAAGCCCTGTGAGATTGGGCAAGTGACCTGAACTATGAGGCTCACTTCCTCACCTGCACATGGACTCATAGTACCCTCCTCCAGTCTTCTTGACAGAGGCACTAAACAAGAGTGGTACATGCATCCCACAGTAAGGGCTGGCCAGCGCTGATGCTGAATAAATTACCATTGCTAATTACTATTATTTTTGTTATTAGGGTCCTACTCCATTCTTTGTAGTACAAATGGGTGCAATGAGGCTTAAGAGGGTATCTAAACAGGAGAAGATAACATAGGCTGTTGCTGGTGGAGAAGTTCCCACCCCAGATTATCCAGCGGAATCCTCCACTTCCCACAGCTGCCACCCCACCCCACCCCCCACCTTTGATCCACCTGCCGCCAGGTTTTGGTCACTGCCCCAGGCTTCAGCATCCCAAGAGCCCATTCCATAGCCCTGCCCCTCAGTTCTGCAAACAGGCTGCATCCTTCCCCATTCAAATAAGTTCTTGGCCAGCCTCCCTGAGGAACCAAGTCCTGGGTGTGGCCCCCTTGTTGAGGAAGCTTAAGGAGGAGGTAGAGGAGGGAGGAGGAGGATACTTGGGACCTCCCTTGGAGGGGGAGAGAAGACCTCAGATGGAGCAGAACTCCATATGGAAACTCTCAAAGGAAGCATCTGAGGAGTACCCTAGTCACCCAGAAAGCTGATGGCTTCTCTTCTCTGTACAGTGGACACTGTCCCCATTAGCACTGTCATGTGCATGGCTCACTTTCCTTTCTGTCCAGGAAAGCTTCCTGGAGGAGGAGAATTTCCATCCTTCTCTGAATCAATAGAGTGAGACCCCATGAGAGGCACATTGAGGGCTGTTGGAGAGGAGAGGCTGGGTGCTGTTCTGGAGCCTCCCTCTGAACCTGGCTACACCCCTCTCACCCCACCCCACCCCCAGCTTCATCCCCTAACTGTTGGAAGTTCACATCCTTCATCAGCTCCAACCTGGGTGTTGTGAAGCCCAAATGAGACGCTGTGTGTGAAAGTGCTCTGTAAACTGTGAGGTGTGGTGAGAGGGAAGGAAAGGCTGTGCCGACTCCGAGTCTGGAGGGAAGCCTGGCCTTCAGGATAGGAGGGCCCGAGTGTGGGGAAGGGTGGAGACTGGGTGACCTACTGCAGGCTACCCCCCCCCCAGAAATATCGACAGCCAGGCCTCCAAAAGCGTCTCCTTGGTTCTGTGGCTCTGCGTTCGAGTTCTTTCTCTTTCCCACCCTGTAGGTATCCCAGGCTCCACTCTGGCTTCAGGCTCCGTGTTCTCTGTTCTGTGGCCTGCGTGTGTGTCTTGGTGTGGGCCTGAGTGGGCTGGCATGGTGGCAGCAGGGTGGCGCTCATTCCCTTGAGCAACTTTCCTCTCTGCCTGGTCAGCCAGTCGGGCAGGGGAGACCCAGCCATCCCCTGCTCTGGCTCATTCCCTTCACCTCTTCCTCTTTGGCTCTGAGCCTGTGGCCAGAGGGTGAGCTCCTAGCTGACCACCCATAGGGGTCATTCGGGGCTGCAGGTGCATCAGGAGAGTGGCCTCTTTCTAATTTTCTTGAAAATTGTCGACTTGGATTCTAACCCTAGCCCCTACCTGGTAGCTTGGACTTGGGAAATGCGTGGAAACAAACAGCAGAATTGGGGTTGAGGAGGGTTGTCCAGCCCCCTTGTCTTCTGGATGGGGTGCCTGAGCCCAGAGGAGCAATGGAAATAGCCCCAGGACACACAGGTAACTTCTTATCAGACTGGGGACGAGACCCGTTCAACCTGGTGTCCCGCTTCATGTTGTTCTACCCCGTGGGCTGTCCCCATAATTCTGGAGGCCTGGGCTGGGCTTTTGTGCCTTAGGCTGTTCTCTATGCCTGTCTCAAGTGTGTGACTCTAGTCTCTCCAATTTCTTGGCTCTCCTGGAATAGCAGCTACACCAACTCTGTTCCCTCAGTCCGAGCCTCCCTGGGGTCAGAGCTAGGGTCTCTCTGTTCTCTGCCCTCCCCACCTCTTGAAATAACAATGCCTAAGGAACCCACTTCACCTCCAGGCTCGGACTGGCACCAGGACCTTCCCAGCCGCCAATCCACCCATTCCCACCATTCCTGCCTGGCTCCCGAAAGACTGGAGGCCTAGGGACTGTTGCTGGGGGTGGTTTTTCTCCAGAGATACCCTTGAACTGGCTTCTCTCCCTTAGGGACGGAGGCTGGGGGTCAGCTCACCAGCTTTCTGTACAGTGCTCATCTCCTCAGCTCTGTCCAGAAGCCAACCAGCCAGCCAGGCTGGCAGGCAGCAGCTGAAAAATATGGGTTTTAATTCAATTTTCTGAGACGTGGCTGAGGGAGATGAATGCCAGGCTGCCCTACCCAGCATTCATCTCTCCTGATCAGCAGTTCCCTCCACAGAGGCCCGGCCCCCCACCCTACCCCTTACGGGCTGCTCCGGCAAGGAAAACAGAGCATGTGAGGACACAGAGGCGCTTTGACAGCTGAGAGCTGACACCTACTGAACATTCATCATGTCTCAGGCCAGTGGTTCTCAGCCCTCCTGGGACTACAGAATCCCCTGGAGAGCTTTCTTAAAATGCCCAACCTGGGCCTCGCCTCCAGAGACGGACAGGTGCTCTGTAGTGAGGCCTGCACACAAGTATTTAGTGAAGCTCCCCTAGGATTCTAGTGTTCCGTATCCACAGCCGGAGTTGAGAATACTGTTGTAGAACCTCTGCTAAGTGCTTTACTGTGAGCTTCCCAGGGTGACACACTCGTGTGTCCGGACAGGTTAGAGGCCCCTCAGCCCTTTGGGCAGTCATAAGCAGCCTTTTCCATTTTCCCTAGGAGCTGTAGAAGTGTTTTCATTTTCTGCATTCTCTAGGACATGAAAAGGGTGGGAAGTAATTGCTTTACATGTCTTATTTCATTTAATTCATATTAAACACCAGGCTGAAACTGTGTTTCTTTCTTTGGAGGAGCAAAATGCCAACGAGTGAATCTTCCCTGGTCCTGGGTTGCATCCCACTAGAGCCGATGGGAGCCAGACAGCTAGGTAGGGTTGTGCAGCTCTAGGGATAGATTCATTCAGAAAGCTCTCTGGTCACCTCCTGCATCTGTGCTGGGGTTGGATGGCCAGGGAGGCTGTAGCAACCCCTGCTGCCTCAGGGACTATCCCTGAAAGGCTTGGAAGCAACACAAACACAGTAAAAGCAAGAAGCAGGGAGGCTTTGGAATGCCTAGCTCCCCAAAGTTGTTTTATCTAGGCCCATTTCCCTGGAAAGCTCCCCACTGCCCCTAGACACACAGGCCGCAGGGACATTCTGGGTGGCATGGCCTGGGATTCCTGGGAGACCACCTACCCAGAACTACCCCCTGCAGGTCAGATACACCCTTATCCCCTTCCCTCACAGCCAGGAACCAGGAGGCAGAATCATCACGAGTTGAGCTAACGCCATCTAGAGCACTTTCAGTTTCCCCATGGACCCTCATCCTCAGAGGTCCTCAGAGAAACCAAGGGAATGAAAATTAGGCTGCCTAGATCATGGTTTGTTTCCGAGAACCCTAGAAATCTTTGAGCTGCTTCACAGGAAGCCTGGAGGAGAGGAAGAAGAAAGATGCATCTTCAGAGGGGCCTGAGTGCTCCTCAAAGGCCAGGCCTGGGTCCTTTCTGCCCCACGCAAAGTGTGGCCTCAGATGAGGATGAGCAGGGGGAAAGAACTGTCAGGAGCACAGAGAGGTAGGATCCGGGGAGGAGGGACTTGGAACCCTGACTTGTAGGTGCAGACTTTGACCAATTAGCATTCCATTTCACAGGTGAAGAAATTGAGGCTCGGAGAATGGAAATGATTTGCTCAAAGTTACAAGACTAATTAGTGGCAGAGCAAAGGCCACACCCCAGGTCTCCAGAGAGTCCTCACCCCTAAACCATGATAACTCCCAGAATGGAAGACATACCTCTTGGGAGTTGGAAAGTGTGGGCCTGTTGAGAGTGGGGTCAGGGAGAGAAGGCATTCCTCGAAGCCCAGAGTAAAAGGGAGAGACATGCGATCTCCCCTCTCCATGCACATAAACATTCCAAACTCCAGTCCAAATGCATCCTCATGCCCAGATGAACACACATTCACATACACATACATATACTTATTGGTGCTTCGTGAGTATTTTTTGCACAGATGCATTTGAGCATTCCCACCCAACACATGTGGCTATAGGCACATTTCATAGGGTTCATGTACACACACACCCACACATACACACACACACACACACACGTGTGCAACCTGAGTGCCATCCACAGACTGCAGTGTGAAAGTTTTCTCTCCTGCGGACTCTCATGCAAGCAGTGGGCTTGTCTGCAGAGGCAATTTCTGTCAGGCAGTGACATGTCCCATTCACCTTCCATAGTCCCCTCCCTGGGGACTCAACCATTGACCCATTTACCCATTCTCAACCCCAACCCTTCCCATCCACAGGACTTTCTTTTCTTATCCCTATCTCCATACCCACCTGTGTCTTCTGCAGTCTGGAGTTTGTGTGGGGTCCTTTACTGCAGCAGAGAGGAGTCCTCCTAGGTGTCCTGCAAATGGGGCATATTGTGTATGTTCAAGAGCCATGTTGCATGTGCCCTCCCATTGCTAGAGGCCGGTTCGCTGCCCTTGGTCTTGTTCCAGCTCCTGTTGGGGTAGACGCTCGACATCTGCACCCCTGAAAACCAGGTCCCACTTGGTGTTCCTCCAGCTTTCTCACAGCCTGGCTTGGCTGCTTTGAAAATAATGGTACGCGCCAACCGGGATAAGCCCTGGTTTTAACACACGGTCTCGGCAAGCATGGGAGTGTAGAAGTTACAGATAATCCGTGTGGGAGGAGGCAGCCTGCATGAAGCTGGATGTAGTCATTCCCAGAAAACCAGCTCAGGATAACATGGGGCACATGGCAGGCTGAGCCTTGACTCAGTGTAGTGCAAATGGTGCTGAGAATTATATGAAAAGTAGGGCAAATAGAATGTTTTTTGATGAGCAACTTTGGGATCAAGTTGGCAGCTGATGAAGCAGTCGCTTGCTGTGGCTGATGGGAGAACTGTCTGTGAGGAATTCACTGGGGCACACAGGCCCTTGGCCTTGAGCTGGGGCTGGGAAGATGGTTTGAGCCTGCAGGGTGGGGTTATCCTGAGGCCTTGCCCATACTCAGGGGACAGATCCTGATGTTAGCTTTCTATTGCTATGTAACAAATTGATGCACATTTTACAGCTTAAAACAATGAGCATTTGTTGTCTCATTGTTCCTGTGGATCAGGAGACCAGGCATGGTCCTCTGAGCATGGCCTCACGTGGCTGCAATCAGTGTCAGGCAGGATTGCAAACTCATCTGAGGCTCGGAGACTTCTTCCAGGGTTGCTGGTGGAATTCAATTCCTTGTGGTTGTAGGATGGAGGTCACTGGCTCCTGGAGACCACCCACCCTTCCCTGCCCTGTGTCCCTCTCCCATGGCACTTTGCTTCTTCAAGGCCAATAGTCTCTGACCTCTAGACCCTCTGATTAGCTCAGGCCTCTCTGGGTAATCTCACTTTTGGAAAACACAATGTCAGTTCATTAGAGAATTCAATTAAATCCACAGAATCCCTTCTTCTTTGCCACACAACTAACCTGATCTTGAGAGTGAAGTCCCATCTTGAGTGTGACATCCCATCATATTCACAGGTTCTGACCACACTCAAGGGAAGGGGCTGGTTTAGCAGGGACAGGAATCTTTGCAGGGTTGGGGTCATCTTAGAATTCTGCCTAACACAGTCTGTGTCTTCTGGGTTCAGGGATGTGAGAAGCAGGGGACCCCAATGACTGAAGCTCCCTGAGGTCAGATCTTGTGTCAGGCTTGTTCTATCTGCATGTCTTGGCATAAAATCAGTCCCCAGGATATAGTTATTGATCAAATAAGTGACTCACCAACCCCTATTTCTGTTGTACAAGTGAGAAAACTAAGGCCTGGAGAAGGGAAAGGAAAGGACTGTTTTGAGTCACCCAAGGCAACAGACGACAAAATCAAAACAACAGTAAGAGCTAACATTGAGCAGTTACTGTACACCAGGCACTAGATTCCATTCTTTTCTCTCTCCTTGATTTGTTGTATGACGGGATTATGATCATCCCAGGTTTACAGATGAGGTCTGAGATAGGTTAAGGAACTTGTCCAAAGGTGCTGCTAGCAAAATCACAAAGCCGGGACTCAAGCTGAGTCTGCTTCATCCCAGAGTCCGTGATACTGCATTCCACGGTCCGTGGCCTGTGTCAGCAGGGAGGGCAGGCTGGTGGCAGACTCAGGCGGCCAGGTGTGCGGGGACAGTCAAGGAAGCTTGGCCACCGTCCTCCCAAGCCTCTGCTCACCACTCCACCTTCCTTCCCCGGGGAATTAAGTCATCACTCCTGCTTCACACTGGTCTACCCAGGGACTGACAAGGAGGAAGAGCTGTTTCTAATTGCTCATAATTAGCCAGCCTGATTAGTCCTGTCACAGGGGATTATCTCTTTCAGCACGTTCCTTTGTGCTCTGAAGACACCTCTCCCAGATGCAAGCGACCCATCCACAGAGGCCAGGGAGGAGCGGAGACGGGAGTCTGTGAGGAAGGCTGGCAGGGGCACCCCTTTATGACTGCAGAGCCACGCAAGTGTCTCTGGGAGCTCACTCCCCTCCCACCGGATCCCCACGGAAAACCTTCCTCTGGCCCCAGAACACAGAGAATGCATGTCTTCATTATTAGAAGAAGGGTGACTGGCTTGCCACCCAACAGTCCTGCCCAAGATGCCCACAAGCACCATCCCGTCACCTGCTTTAAGTCCCCGTTCAAATGTCCCTGCAGTCCCTGTGTGAGATAGTGCCCCCACCTTATCATTCTCCACCCTGTTACCCTGCGTTATAACATGGTGCTGAAGCAAAGAACTGGAGCTGAGCTGCTTGGACTCCTCAAATCCTGGTTCTGCCACTTGGGCAAGTTCTTTAACATTCTGTGCCTCAGCCTCCTCATCTGTAAAGTGGGGCTAATCAAAAGCATCTACTTTTTAGTGTTATCAAATTTAAATAATTTAATATACAATTAGAACCTAGAACAGTACCAAGCACATAGGAAGTACAATGTAAGTATTAATTTTCTCTTTGATTGCTCTTTTTCTTTATAGCACGATCACCATCTGGCATATTGCACATTGCTGTCAGTTTGTTTAATTTCTGTCTCCTCTAAGACAATGCAGGGAGCAGGGGCTTTCTCTTGCTCATTGCCCAATTTCCAGCACCTAGAAGAGCTGAATAATGTTTGTTGAATCAGTGAATGAATTGTACCTTCCCTCTCCCCAAGACAACAGCTTCATTCCTTTCTGTACTCTTCAAAAGTTGCAATTTTAAAGAGAATAAAAATGTAGTTCCGCTGGCCCCCATCATCTCCTTCAATTCCTTCACCCTGCTTCATGACCACAGACTCCATTCCTGGGATCCCAACAGCTGAGTTCCAGCATACAATTAAATGGTCTGGGATCCAGGGCATAAACTCCTGGAATTCTAGAATTCATGGCTTCTTAGAATAGACTCCAAGACTTGGAGAATTTCACAGTGAAACTCTAGAATCTTAGAGTATAATCTGAGAATGACTGATAGGACCTGGGAATCTTGGAATGGAAATCCAGGATTTCAGAAGAGAATATCAGAATAGGGTCATTGGCAGAATCTGGTGATACCAGCTGGCTCTGTGTCGCTGTTTTGTGTGTGTGTGTGTGTGTGTGTGTGTGTGTGTGTGTGTGTGTGTTTGCAGGATAAA
>PVKY010015686.1:0-10080 GCA_004027775.1 Bradypus variegatus | reverse complement strand
TAGTGTATGGATGGATGAGTAGAAAGATGGGGATAAAAACTAAATGACAAATGGGATGGGATGGGGGGATTGTTTGGGAGTTCTTTTTTCATTTTTATTTTTTTATTCTTGTTCTGATTCTTTCTGATGTAGGGAAAATGTCCAGAAATAGATTGTGGTGATGAACACATAACTAGATGATCATACTGTGAACGATTGACTGTATACCATGGATGATTGTATGTTATGTGAATGTGTTTGAATAAAACGGAATTAAAAATAAATTAGGGTGAGATTGAGGTGTTCCCAGATACATGAAAGCTGAGGGAGTTCATCACCACTAGCTGGCCCTCCAAGAGATGCTAAAGAGAGTTCTGCAGGTTTAGAGGATAGGAAAATACAGAACAGATCAAAGCCACATGAAAAAAGAAAGATCTCTCATGAGGGTAATGACATGGGTAAATATAAATGTGGTACTGTTGTCTTTTTGGTTTGTGGCTCTACTTTTTATATCCTACTGGATCTAAAAGGCAAATGCATAAATTATAATGAAAAATCAGTGGTTTTGGACTTACAATGTAAAAACACATAATTTGTGACAATAGCTACACAAAGGTAGGTTGTTGGAGGGGTACAGTTTGTGTACAGCATTGAAGTTAAGTTGGTATCTAAGTAAATGAGAGATTATAGATTTGGGATGTTAAGTTTAAGTCCCATGGTAACTACAAAGAAAATATTGGAGAATATGCAAGCTCATAAGTAGAGAAAGAATACAGGTTGTTGTGAGTGGGGGCAGAGGGAATGGGGAATTAATGCACAATGGCTATAGGGTTTCTGTTTGGGAAGATGGGAACATTTTAGTGATGGAAAGTGGTGAGGGTACTGCAATATTGTGAATTGTGATTAATTCCATTGAATAGCATGCCAGGAAATTGTTGAGATGGGAAAGTTTGTGTTGTGTATATGTTCACATAATTTTTAAAAGGAAAGAGCAACTAAAGAGACAATGACAATTAAATGCAATACATGATCCTGGATGGGAACTATAAAGGGAGAAGAAAAGAATCAAAGGGACATTATTGGGGCATATGAAAGAATTGGAGTATATGCTATAAGTTTATATCAATGTTAAATAGCTTAAACTTGATAACTGCACTTAAGGTGGTTACATAAGTGAATATCCTTGTTCTTAGGAAATGTACATGGCAGTATTAAGTGTTCAAGAAGTGTGATGTATATGACCTACACTCAAATGTATAGATAGATAGATAGATAGATAGACAGTTAGATAGATAGATAGATAGATTATAGATAGATAGACAGATAGAATGATTCAACAAATGTAGCAACACGTTAAAATTAGTGGATCTGGGTATCTGCAGTGAGAGAGTTATATATTGGAGTTTCCTGTATAAGGTTCAATTTTGTAACTGATGTGTCAGTTTGAAAGTATTTCAAAATAAAAAGCCCATATCCAGAAAAAAACAAACGAACCACTAACATCCATGTCTCCTTCCAATCAGTTGCACATATGCACATTTTGTAGCAGGTCTTCAAAGTTCAGTTAGCAACCCAGGGACACCATTCATCTTCTCATTAAAATGTCTGTTGTTGTATCCAATGTTCATGCCTTTGAGAGTTTTCCTCTTTTCTTCAATTAGTATATATAAAGAACATTGTCATTTTTAATACTAGCATTTTTGCTTTCAACAGATATTAGCAATCTCTTGGTTTGCTGTTTGGTAAACCACTGGTCAATGAGGTCATCTAGTTTAAAATCCCAGCCACTGGAAATTAACAGGAGGCCAAATCTGTCATTTCATATTAGACAGTTCTGAGTTCATGTGTAGTGAGGGGTCTCTCTACAGTGGAGCGAGTCCCTCATGTGGTCACCTAGGAGTGGCGGCTGGTGTTATATGTCCATGTAGCTCCCAGCCCTGCTGTTGGGCATGAAAGAGGAGCTGATGGTGGGCATGTCCCCCTGCTGCTGGGCCTGTAGGGTTTGTTTTCAGATGTGGTAGTGCTTCTCCCAGTCTTTGTGCTGGCAATATGAGCCACAGTGTCGGGCCGTGTGGCTGTCACTGAAGGTTTCACCTGCTTTATTGTCATAATTTCAGCAACTCTTGATGGAACCCTCCTGTTGATTGGTAACAGCAGGCCCATTCTCCAGAGCCTGCTGCTTGGCCTCCATGACTGTGTGCTCCACCTTGCCTTGCTCTGTGGCAAGCATTTCTTGAGTCTTCTGCTGGGCCTTGGGCACAGCCTTCTGCAGCTCCACCCCTGCCTGGTGTTTCTCCTCACTCATGGCTTCCTCAGCTTTCTTCCAGACCTCCTCTGGCACATATCCAGAAGAAGGCCTATGAAGGAAATTCTGATGGGCCTCTAAAGCAACTGGGTCTGGGTTGATGGGATTCTGCTGCCAAGAGTGGCTGGTGCTACTGCTGCTGTCATTGTTTAAATCCTTGGAGTCACCATTCCACCAGATCCAGTAATTCAGTTCCTCACAGTCTGCTATGCATATCACCATAGTACAGTGAGAGACGCCTTTTTTCTACCATGTCTATTATGCAGTTTAATGGTCAAGATGTTTCCATTCTTCTGCCCTTTCTCCATTAGTCTGTAATCAGTCATTTCTTCTTGACATGTGCCATGAAACGCCATAGATCTGTTTCTGTTCCTTGAGGTCCCTGTGGCTGGGTGTCAATAGGAGTCCCTGCAGTGGCAGGCAATGGCCACACCACGATCAAACAGTGATGCTAAGGTGGAGGTGGGGTGCAGTGGTAGGATAAGCCCTTATTTGGATGCACTATTAACTGACCTGGGCTAACAGTGCATGGTTGCTTGCTTGGATATTCTGAGTGCACAGGCTCTCTGTCAAAGCCATTTTCGTTTGTTCTGTCTGGAGTTCACCCCTTCCTGTTTTTTCATTCACGTCGAGAAGCAGCTCTGAGGAGTCAACAGGTGAGGTGGTGCTGGCATCCAGAAGCAGCTGGCCCTGCTGGGCCACGTCCTGGGCAGGGTTCTGTTCGACCAGTCTTGCACAATGGAGGAGCTCAAGCTGCAGCAGGAGCAAGCTGTCCCTCAAAAAATGGGATAACTAAAGGTCACTGTTGAAAGTAGTAGCTTCCTGCAGTTTGAAATTTTTCAATAGTCAAAGTCGAGTTCACCAGTCCTAGTACCAGGGTGCAGACTCCCTCCTATCTCCTGTGAAGTGGCATTACCAAACCGCGGCAGGGTGGTGAGGAATCGCTTCAGTTTACTGAGTTGCCTGGCGCCACAGATTGGGGGCAGCTTTTGATTAGCCAGAGGAGGAAGAAGGCCCGTTGCTGAAACCACTAGGCGGCGAGGGAGCGCCATTCAAGATTGTAGGCGCATGGCTCGGGCCATTAGTTAACGTTGTGGGCGCCAATGAACGGTTCTTGGAGCTCTTTGCGTAGAAAGGGAAAGTGGCATCGTTGGAGGAGTCAGCCTAGATTGCGTCTTCTCATCCATGGTGAGTCTAGCATTGTGGATACTGCACAGGGCCAGAGTCCCACCATCCGCCACAGGCTCCAAGCTGCAAATAAAACTTCCGTCGCCTCCGGATCGAGGACGCTGCTTCCCTAGCCAGACCAGAGTGTCGGCGGCCACTCGCCCACGCGCGCTCTCCAGAGGGCCGGGGACTCACGCTGGGGAGCGCCTCCGGCAGCCGGGTGCTGCGCAAGCAGACCTTGGGTGCCAAAGAGCCCGGGATCGAAGCGTCAGCCAAACGCAGGCTCCACGCGGAGTCGAAGACTTGAGAGCTCCGCCCCCTTCCACCCTTATCCCTCTCTCCGCTTTTCTCTGTTGCTGCTGTAGCAGACAAATGTGATGTGGGGCGCTGGGAATTGCCACTGTCACAGACGGCGTCTGTGTCTGCTTCACCCGCGCTCGCTCACTCTGGAGGAAGGCGCGACGCGTTTATCTGCGGGGCATCCCGGTGACAGCACCCCCAGCCGCCTCGGCCGCTAGGGCGTAGTCAAGATTTAAAAAAAAAAAAAGTTTATATGGAAAGAAAAATGAACTACAATACCAAAACTATTTTGAAAAATAAGAATCAAGTGAGAGAATCTAATCTCCTTGATTCCAACACTTACTATATAGCTAATGAAGACTGGTGTTGGTGCAGGGATAGACACATTAATCAATGGAACATAATGGAGAACTCAGAAATACATATGTATAAGTATGCACAAGTGATTTTTAACAAACAGGCAGAAAAATTTCAATTTTCAATAAATATTGATGGGGCAACTGGAAAAAAATGAACTTATGCAAAAGTTATCTCAAAATGGATCATGAACTTGAATGTAAAACGTAAAATCATAAAAATTAAAAAAAAATCCTAGGAGTAAATGTTTAGGATTTCATGTTAGGCAGGGTTTTTAGACTTGATACTGAAAGCGTCATCCATAAAAGAAAAACTGCTAAGTTGGACTTCAACAAAATTAAAGAATTCACTCTGCAAAAGGCCCTGATAACAGGATAAAAGCATTAGGTACAGATTGGGAAAACATATCTGACTAAGGACTTGTACCTAGGGAAGAACGCCCTGTATGATACATGTAACATCTCCTACCTGACCAAGGATATACCTTGTCCCTTACCCTATCTCAGGCATTCCTCCCCTTAACTCCCTTGAAGTACACCAAATTTTGGGACACAACACCCTCAAACTCAACAGTAAGGAAAACAATCCAATCATAAGATGGATAAAAGCCACAAACACAATTTCACTGCAGAGACTACATAGATATAGAAGACAAATTAGTGAATGTTAGACATCAGGGAAAGGAAAGTCATTGGCATATTCTACATACAAATCAGAAAAACTAAAACAAAAAATAGTGATAGCACCAAATGCTGGTAAGTCTGCAGAAAAACTGGATCACTTTCATTTTGCTGGTGGCAATGGAAAATGATATAGTCATTCTGGAAATCAGTTTAGCAGTTTCTTAAAAAACTATATGTGATTACCATATGACTTAGCACTTGCACTCCTGGGTATTTATCCCAGAGTGGTAAAATGTTGGGTTTCAGAAAGTATAATATAGGTTACCAGAGGCAAAAGAGGGGGCCAAGGAGGAATGGAGAGTTGATGCATAAAAGGGTACAGGGTTTCTATTTGGGGTGATGGGCAAGTTCTCGAAATGGATGGTGGTGAGCATAACACAACATTGTGAATGTTATTAATCCCACTGAATGGTATGCTTCAGAGTGGCTGAGATGCATAAGTTCATGTTGTACATATATTTCCACAATTAAAAATTAAGAAAGATTAAAAAGACAATAAAAAACTAAATGCAATACATGATACTGACTGGATCAAATAAGGGAGGAGAAAATGCCCTGAAGGATATTATTAGAACACATGTAAAAATTGGTATGTGGAATGAAAACTTTATATGCAGCGTTGAAATTCTTGAACTTCATATTGTACTTAAGGTGGCTATATATGTGAATGCCCTTGTTTGTAGGAAATGTTTATGGAATTTAATGTTCAAGGAACATGATGTATATAATCTACTCTCAAAAGTTTACAACATAGATTGATGATAGATGGATAGATAGAATGATATGTCCAATATGGCAAAATATTAAAATTTAGTGGCTCTGGGGACCTGGGTGGGGGATATGTTGAAATTCTGTGAATTTTGTATAATTTTTGCAACTGTCTACAAGTTATACATTATTTCAAAATAAAATGTTACATATAAAAAACTTACACAAAACCTCTATGCACATATCTATACATTTTTTAAGATAGTAGATAAAGTTAACATATTAAGATGGTGACATAGGGAGATGTGGAATTTAGTTAGTCCTCTAGAGCAACTAGTAAATAGCCAGAAACAATTAGCAAATAGTCTGGAACAACTGTTTGGGGAACACCTGTGGCCAGACACACATTGTACACTAGATTGGAATGGGTGGAGTGGCTGGGATCACAACACAGAACTGTCAATAGGCTTAAACTGCAGAGCTGGCACCTCTCCCCCACTGGCATGGCAGGCTGAGTTAGAACACTTCTGTGTGGGAAAAATAAGCAGTCTCTACTAGAATCAAAGGAAGGTGGCTAAACCAGGCTCCAACTGCACTTTTAATTAACAAATTTGGACTACTGAATACAAGCTATGAGCACAGATAAACCCAGAGCAAGAAGGAAAGGAACCCTGGGGTCTCTTACAGCAGAGAGAAAGCAGGGCTGACAGAACAATAATAAATAAATAAAAACAGAGGCTTTTGGAGTGGGCTGAGCTCAGAATACTGGAAAAGGGCTGTGTCCCAAGAAAAGGGGCACATAGAACTGGGAACCAACTATAGCTCTTGACTGGTGAAACTGGGGGGCTAGGGACTGGCTCTGAAAAGGGAATTTATTTCTTTTCTCTCTTTTTTTTCTCATTCTAAGTAGCTCATTAGAGAAGTCTCAGGCATTTTCAATTGTTAGCACTGACCAGGTAAAGGTGTAGTTAAAATAGAGAAACCAAGGAAGAAGTTCAAGTGAAGGAGATAACACCCTAAAGGGCTTATCTTCTTTGCTAAGAAGGGGGGGGCGGGGACCAGCTCAAGTGGCTGCCCTCCCTCAGAGAATTCAGACCCCAGGGCCTGGGGAAAACTAAAAGCTTAAGCTTGGATTCTGATTCACCGTTGGTCTCTGGCAGGGACAGAGTTTGCTGAGAATTAAAGGCACCACATCTCTTTACAATGGTGGGGAACTGCAGGCTGCTGGGAAGGATAGGAAAAGCACAGAGTCTAGAGGCCTTACAGGAAAATCTGACAATCTTCTGGGTCTCATCCTGAGGGAACCTTGATAATGATACACCCTCCTCCTGAGACCTGGGCCCACCAGGTCTAGGAAAATCTGATTGGGGTAATCAAGGAAACAAGATGCCTAGACAACAAAAAATTATGAATTACACTAGGAAAAACAAAGGTATGGCCCAGTCAAAGGAACAAACTTATACTTCAAATGAGATAAAAGAGTTGAAACAATTAATTAAAGATGTTGAAACAAATATGCTAAATTAATTCAAAAATCAAATCAACAAGTTGAGGGAAGATATGGCAAAGGAGATAAAAGATATAAAGAAGACATTGGGCAAACATAAGGAAGAACTTGAAAGTTTGAAAAAGCAATTGGCATAACTTAAGGGAATGAAAGTCACAAGAGAAGAGATGAAAAACACAACAGAGACACAATAGCAGATTTGAAGAGGTAGAAGAAAGGATTTATGAACTAGAGGATAGATCATCTGAAATCCTACACACAAAAGAACAGATAGGGAAAAGAATGGAAAAAAAAATATGAACAGGTCTCAGGAAATTAATGGCAACATGGAGCTCATGACTATATATGTCATGGGCGTCCATGAAGGAGAAGAGAAGGGAAAAGAGGCAGAAAAAATAATGGAATAAATAATAAAAATTTCCCATCTGTTATGAAAGACATAAAATTATGGATCCAAGAAGCAGAGCATAGCCCAAACAGAATAAATCAAAATACACCTACTCCAGGACACTTAATATTAATATTATCAAATTTCAAAGGCAAAGAGAGAATTCTGAAAGCAGCAAGAGAAAAGTGATCCGTCACATACAAGGGAAGCTTGATAATACTGTGTGCAGATTTCTCAGTAGAAACCATGGAGGCAAGAAGGCAGCGATGTGAGATACTCAAGATACTGAAAGAGAAAAACTGCTAACCAAGAATTCTATATCTGGCAAAAATGTGCTTCAAAACTGAGGGGGAGTTAACATATTTTCAGACATGGTGAGATTTTGTGAACAAGAGGGCTGTACTACAAGAAATACTAAAGGGAGCATTACAGGCAGATAGGAAAAGACAGGAGAGAGAAGTTTGGAGAAAAGTGTGGAAATGAAGAATATCAGTAAGGGTAACAAGAGAGAAGAAGAGAAAAATAAAACAAAATATGACATATAAAATCCAAAAGACAAAACAGTAGACAGTAGACATTACATTGAGTGAAATTAGCCAGAAACAAAAGGGTGGGTACTGTATGGTCTCACTAATACGAACTAACATTGATGAGTGAACTTTGAGAGTTAAAGTTTAGGACACAGACTATCAGGAAATAGAAAGACATTAAAGATGGGGCATGTGATGCTGAAAGAGTACAGAAGGTTCAACAAGATTGATTGTAAAGATCCAGAAATGAATAGCACAATAATTTGTGATGGTAGCACAATTTTATAAGTACTCTGAACAAAGATTAGTGTGAGTACGGTTGAAAGAGGAAGGCTAGGGGCATGTATGACACCAGAGGGAAAGATAGAGGATAAAAACTGGGATTGGATAACTTAGTGAAACCTAGAGTAGCCAGTGATAATAACAAAATGTACAAACGTATAAGAATGTTTTTACATGAAGGAGGACAAATGAATGTCAACATTGCAAGGTGTTACAAAATTGGATGGTGTGTGGGGAAAAATATAATTAATGCAAATTAGAGTCTGATAGTTAACAATAATATTATAAGATGCTTCCATTGATTGTAACAAAGGCAATGTACCAAAGCTAAATATCGATAAGAGGCAGATACAAGGGAGCACCATGAAATTCTTGGTGGTGTTTTTGTCTGACCTTTTCATTTTATTTTATTTTATTTTACTTCTGTCTTTTATTTTTGATTCTTCATTTGTTTTCTCTCCTTTCTTTGTGAAATAAATGGAAATATCCTCATACAGATTATGGTTGTGAATGCATAACTATGCTATTTTACCAGGAACCAGTGATTGTTTACTTAGGATGGATTGTATGGTGTGTGAATAAAACTGTTTAAAAAATAAACAGGGTTACAAGCACTGGAGAAAATGTGGAGAGAGGCATATACCTATTCTCTGTTGGTGGGGAAGTAGAAAGGTGCAGCCCATATAGAGGGCAGTGTGGTGGTTCCACAAGAAGCTAAGAATGGGGTTGCCATATGGTCCTGCAACCCTGTTATTGGGTATTGTTCTAGTTTGCTAACGCTGCCTTTAAGAAAAATACCAGAAATGGATTGGCTTTTATAAGGGGGTTTATTTGGTTACAAAGTTATAGTCTTAAGGCCATAAAATGTCCAAGGTAAGTCATCAACAATCAGGTACCTTCACTGGAGGATGCTCAATGGCATCCGGAAATCTGTTAGCTGGGAAGGCACATGGCTGGCATCTGTTCCACAGTTCTGGTTTCAAAGTGGCTTTCTCCCAGGTGAGTTCTTCAAGGTGTCCCTTTTGGCTGTAGCAAGCTCACTCCTTCTGTCTGAGCTTATATAGTGCTCCAGTGAACTAATCAAGGCCCATGCTGAATGGGCGGGGCCACACCTCCATGGAAATTATCCAATGAAAGATCTCACCCACAGTTGAGTGATCACATCTGCACAGAAAAATCCAATCAAAAGTCTTCAACCCAATCAACACCAATCGTTTCCTACCCACACAAGACTGCATCAAAGATAATGGCGTTTTGGGGGACAGAATACATCCAAAGTGGCACAGGTATATTCTTGGAAGAACCGAGAGCAGGGACATGAATGCACAGTGGCACACTGGTATTTATGGCAGAATCATTCACAATTTGCAACGGATGTAAGTGGCCTAAGGATACATCGACTGATAAACAAAATGGTGAACTGTGATATAAACATACAATGGAATACTGAGCAGTGGCAAGAAGGAATGAAGTTGTGAGGTATTTAACTAGGTGAATGGACATTGAGGACAGTATGCTGAGTGAAATAACTGAAAATAAAAAGACAAACATTATAATGCTTCACTAATATGGACTAAGTTTAAAGTGCAAACTCTGAAAATTGAATCTGAGAGCATAGGTTATCAGGGGAAGGCTTATTGTAAAGTTTCTAGACTGTAAGCTCTTAAAGCAGTTACATCTATTCTTGAGTTTTAATGGCTATTTTTAAATTCTGAGATGCTGAGCTGTTTATGTATAACCTGGTCAGTCCCTGGAACTTTGGGTATCTGAGTAACACCTGAGACTCAGAACCAGAGTTCAGCAGCCATACACATAGAATAACTGTTAAAGAAGCTGAAAAAGAGATTAGACTTCAATTAGAGATATGAAGGAAA
>PVKY010015685.1:0-10084 GCA_004027775.1 Bradypus variegatus | reverse complement strand
AGTCCCACGATGCCGGGTCCAGTTTCATCCCCAGGAGTCATATCCTGCATTGCCAGGGAAATTTACACCCCTGGTAGCCAGGTCCCATGTAGTGAGGAGGGCAATGATTTCACCTGCCAAGTTGGCCTAGTTAGAGAGAGAGAGGGCCACATCTGAGGTACAAAGAGGCACTCAGGGGGGAGACTCTTAGGCACAATTATAAGCAGGTTTAGCCTCTCCTTTTCTGCATAGGATTTTTAAGTTGACAATATTTTTCCTTCCATGCTTCAAAGATGTGTTCAGCTGTCTTCTTGCTTGCATTGTTTCCAGTGAGAAATCTGTGTCACCCTTTTAATTGTCATTTTACTGTACATAATGTTGCTCCTCTTGTCATTTTCTCTTTATTGTTGGTTTTGAGCAATTTACTTTTGATGTACCTTGTAATTTCCTTTATAAATTTTATGTTTGGGATTTTTGTGCTTCTTGCATCTGTGGGTTTATAGTTTTCAACAAGTTCAGAAATTTTTCAGCCATAATTTCCTCAAATATTTTTTCTACTCCCTCCCTATTCTGTGGGGACTCTAATAACACAAGTATTTGGTTGCTTGAAGTCTCACAACTCATTGATGCTCTTTTCCTACTTGATACTTTTTTCTCTGTGTATTTTGGTTGGATGGTTTCTATTACTATGTTTTCAAGTTCACTGATATCTTCTTTTGCAATTTTCAAACTGTTATTAATCTCATCCAGTACAATATTCATCCAGAAATTGTAGATTTCATCTCTAGAAGTTCATTTTAGGTCTTTTTTTGTGTCTTCTATGTCTCTACTCAAAGTTTTGTACATATGAAATCCAATTATGATTGCTGTTTTAATGTCCTTTCCTGCTAATTCTAACATCTGTCTCTGTTCTGGGTCCATTTCATTTGGTTCCTTTTTTCACTTTATTATATGTGCTTATTTTCCTGCTTTATTGCATATCTGGTTGACCTTGACTGGAGGCTAAACATCTGAATTTTACCTTATTGTGTGTTGGCTATTTTTGTATCACTGTAAATATTCTTGAGCTTTGTTCTGGATTACAGTTAAGATACTAGAAACAGTTTGTTAGGTGGGTCCAAAGCAATGCTTATCTAATGCTAATTATTTTCCACTACTGAGGCACGACTTTCCAGAATACTCACCCAATCCCTAGTGGTTTATGAGTTTTTTCTAGCATGGCTGGTAGGAACCAGCATTGTTCCAAGATTTGCGTGCACGCAGGACATGGCTCCCTCTAATCCTTTCAGATTATTCTTTCCCAGCCTCACATAGTTTCCTTCCATGCTTGTGTCATCATTCCTCTGCTGAATACCACAGGTGACCCTCCACAGGTTGTCTCTGTGTGTGCAGCTGTCCCCTCACTGGTACTCTCTCCTTCACTCCAGGAAGTCAGCTGCCTGAGTTCCCCTCCTTCTGAGAAGCTGTGAAGTCTCTCAAAACAGCTATGTAGGACAACTGCAGGGCTCCCTTCATTTGTTTTTCATTCCTCAGGCATTGCCATCCAAATGTTCAGTGTCTTGAAGGACTTGATTTTGTATTTTATCTGTTTTGTTGTTGTTTTGGGCTGTAGGGTAAATCTGCTCCTACATCTTGACTGGTAGCAGATGTCCAAACTTGACATTTTAAACTCTCTCCCTTATCTAGGACACCTTTCCCCATAGGTGATATCCTGTCTTTCAAGTCACTTAGTTGCACTTGACTGACTCTCTTTCCTCCAGCAAGGTACTGGGTCAAGCTTGCAAGGGAAAACAACATAAGGAGGACAGTACCTGTCTTAAGACATTTACGACCTTGGTGAGTATTAAGACAAGTGCATGGAGCTCTCATCCAAGCAGCAATTAAGGGTGGAAGAGACCCCAGGAGTTGGTGACAGAAGAAAATAGTTTATTACAGAAAACAGCATTTGAAAAGATTCACAAAGGATGAGTTGATAGACTCTTTTTTTGTTTTTACTTTTTATTTTGAAATCCTCGCAAACTTACAGAACAGTTACAAAAACAATACAAACTCCATACAAAAAATTCCAGTATACCCCTGTGTTCCCAGATACCCAGATCTACGAATATTCAGATTTTGTCACATTTTCTGTATCATTCTATCCGTGTATCTGTCAATCCATCTATCTATCCAGTATCCATGTATCTGTCCGTCTGTCTGTATATACCAATCCATTTGCTGAACATTTTAGTGTAAAGGTTGTATACATCATGCTCCTTGAACACTTAAAACTGCTCTGTACATTTCCTGAGAACAAGGACATTCATTTATGTATACCCCTTTTAAGGGCAGTTGGGAAATTTAAGAAATTTAACGTTGTTATGAAGCTTACATTTCTATATTCTTTTGCCCATAAATCTGCAGTGCCACCTTTATCATAATTCAAATGACCATGTATGTGTTCTCTATTTTGTTCCATTTGGCCTTGTTCCAATAACCTTGCTAAATTCACTTATTCTAAAGATTTTCTGAAGATTATATTAGATGTTCTACATAGGTAATCATTTCATTTGTAATGATGATAGCATTATTTTTTATCTTTTCAGTTGTGGTTTTATTTCTTTTTCTTGCCTTATGGCAGAGGCTAGGAACTATAATGCAGTCCAGATATAAGTGATGATATCAAGAAGTCTTACTCTGATATCAATCTTAAAGGAAGTATTTGAACATTTCACCATTTTATACAATGTTCAATTAGGATTTTGGTGGATATGTATTCTAAGACTAGTCATAATTCTTTTTATTAGTCTTCTGTGAGTTATAATCATAAATGGGTATTGAGCTGTATCAAGTGACTTTTCTGCCTCATATGAGATAATCATAAGATTTTTTCTCCTTTTCTGCAAATGTGCAAATTGTATTAATTTTTCTAATATATTATACCAACCTTGAATTTTTGAATATATCCACCTTGATAATGTATTATCTTTTCTATGTACTTCTCACTTCATTTGCTAATACTTCATTTAAAATTTTTGTGAAATTAAGATGGGCTTATAATTTTCCTTATTTATTTGACTGGTTTCAGTACCAAGTTGATAATTGACCTCCTCAAATAAATTGGGAGGTGTTTGTTTCTCTCATCTTTACATGAGTTTGAAAATAGATGTTTTTTCTTCCTTAAATATTTGGAAGAATTAACTGGTAAAGCCACCTGAATCTGAAGTTTTCTTTCCAGAAAGATTTAAATTTACATGTTCAACTTATTTAATGTTGAAGAACAATTTAGAATTTCTATTTTTCTACTACAAATTTTGGTAACTTGTAATTTTCAAGTGATTTTTCCTTTTCATTTTAATTTCAGATTTATTGTCATACAATTTTTCATAATACGCTCAACTTTTTAAAAACTTTTTATTTTGAATTAATTTCTCATTTACAGGACAGTTGCAAAGAATAATACAAACCCTATACAGAGAATTCCAACATACTCCACTCCCCCAGATATCCAGATCCACCAATTTTAACATTTTGCCATCTTTGCCAAATCATTCTATCATCTCTGTCTGTCTGTCTGTCTTTCTGTCTAATCTGTCTGTCCATCCATCCATCTGTCCATCCATCCTTCCATCCTTCCATGTATTTTCTGAACATTTGAGAGCAGTTTGCACACATCATACTCCTTGAACACATAATGCTTCCATGTACATTTCCTATAAACAAGGATATTCACTTATGTGTCCACCTTAACTGCAGTTATCAAGTACAAGAAAATTAGTATAAAGTTTAATCCTATTTTCCAGTTTTTTTCTTAAGTCCCCAAAATGTCTTTTGAGCCTTTTCTCCTCCATTCTTAGATCCCAACCATTGTCATGTATTGCAGTTATTGTCATCTCTTTAGTTCTCTTTCCTCCTTTATTTTGTAATTCAGAGACAAATAGAAAATGTAAATCTTTCTGAATCCCAGTCCCTCCCAACCTTCTAATTTATTGGATTAATCACATTTGCAATGGTGCAGTACCCTCACCACCATCCATTATTATAACTTTCCTTTCACCTCAACCAGAAACCCTACACTCATTTTGCATTAACGCCCCACTGTCCTTGCCCCTGACTTGGTAACCTGTATTCCCACCTTCTGTCTCTAGGAATTTTGCATATTCTCTGACATTTTCTTTGTGGTTACCTTGGAGCTTAAATTTAACATCTTAAATTGATAACAATCTCATTTGGTTTGCTATCAACTTAACCTCAATAGCATACATCAACTACATATTTGTATATATATAGTTTATATATATATGTGTTATATATTTATAGATTATGAATTCAAAAACAGATTTATCATTACATTTGCATTTTTTGCATTTTTCTTAATCCTCTAGGAAGTAAAAAGTGAGGTGGAAAATAAAAAAATACAATAGTACTAGAATTTACCCATGTCATTATCTTTACCAGAGAACTTTATTTCTTCATGTGGCTACAGTCAATTGCCCAGTGTCCTTTCCTTTCAACCTGTAGAACTCCCTTTAGCATTTCTTATAGGGCTAGTCTACTGGTGACAAAGTCCCTCAGCCCTGTTTATCTGGGAATATCTTAATTCTACCTTTATTTTTGAAAGACATTTTTGCTGGAGACAGAATTCTTGGATGGCCATTTTTTACTTTCAACACGTTAAAAAAAATCTTCCCACTGCTTTCTTGTTTCTGTTGTTTCCAATGAGAAATTGGTATTTAGTGTTATTGAGGGTCTCTTGTAAATGATACATTTCTTCTCTCTTTTGGCTCTCAAAATTCTCTCTCTTTGGCATTTGACTGTTTGATTATAACATTGTGCAGTGTAGGCCCATTTGGTTTACCTGTTGAAAGTTCATTGAGCATCTTGGATATGTATATTCGGGTTTTTCGTTTAATTTAAAATTTTCAGACATTAAAAAAAATATTCTCTTTCCGCTTTCTCTCTTTCTTCTCCTTCTGAGACTCCCACAATATGAATAGTCGTGTGCCGATGGTGTCCCACAAGTTTCTCAGGATCTGTTCATTTTTCTTTGTTCTTTGCTCTTTCTTCTCCTCGGACTGGATGATTTCATTGTACTTCTTTAAGTTCACCGATTCTTTTTTCTTCCATCTCCAATCTGCTGTTGAACCCTTCTAGGGAATTTTAAATTTATAATACTGTGGTCTTTTAGCTCTGTTTGGTTGCTTTTCATAATTTCCATTTCTGCATTGATACTCTTTTTCTGTTCATCTGTCATTTTCCTGATTTCCTTTAGTTCTTTGTCCATGTTTTCCTTTAGCTCTTTGAGCATCTTTGAGCATATTTAGGGTCATTTCTTTAAAAAAAAAGTCTTTGGAATGTCCCAGGTCTGATCCTTTTCATTGATGGTTTCTAGTGCTTTAATCTCCTTTGCTTGGTCCATTACTTCCTATTTCTTTGTATGAGTTTTTAATCTTCTGTAGAAACCTGTCATTTTTATTTTTTAATATTTTATAGCTGGAATTTAGATCATGAGGCTTTGTTTCTTTAAACTTGTATCCTACTAGTATTATGACAGAACTTCCCTTGGATGCCAGGAATTAACAAAAAAAAATAATAATAAGGAAGAAGGAGGGGAAAAAGAAAAAAGAAAACACCTTTCCAAGTCATTGTAGATTGTCCTCTGTGGGTGCTGTCCTTCAGTCTAATCCGTATAATGAGTTTGGAGAATAACTACACGCCAAAGCACAGGGGCTTCCCTTATCCTTACTGTGCATGTGTCTTATCTTGGATGTGCATGCATGGCTTTAGGAATTCCTGCATTTACACAGATGTGAATGCCTCCTCTTCCCTAGGAAACCATTTCCTCTTGGTCCTGGCTACTGCACTGTGTGTTCTATAGCCAGCAATCCCCTGGTCCAGGCAGCACAGGTTGACTGCTCTCCCACCACGTTCTGTAGGAGAGTTTCGTGAGCTGCCTTCTACATGTAAGGCAGGTAATAGGTCAGTGAGCCCTTCAGGCCACCACCAGACAGATTGGGTCAGACATGCAGGCTCCCAGTATGTACATGAGAGTTACTCTGCTCCTTGCAGAATTGAAACCAGGGGTCCTCACTGTTTGGAAAGTGTGCTGGCTTCGTATGAAGTTGGCGAGGGGTACGGAGGGGCCAGTTAGGTTGCCACTTCTAAGTGGCCTCTTTCTTGATTCGATATTCATCCTGCTACTGCAGTCCTTTAACTGTTTTCTAGAGCTTTTTGAAAATTGTTTCTGCCAGTGCCAGCTTGTTGTTCAAAGCTTCTGTGAGGGGACAGCCCTTATGCATCTTACTCCACCACCTTGATGGATCTGAGCCTCCACGCTTAGCTTTATCATGTGTACAAGATCTGTAGTCATGTCCCCTTTTGTTTTCTTATTATTCATATTCATAATATTAGTTTTTCTAGATCAATTTTATTGGGATTTATTGATTATTTCTATATATTTATTTTCTGCTAGTACATTTATTATAACCCCCCTTCACCTTCTTTAGGTTTCATTTGCTGTTGTTTTCTAATTTTTGGACAGGATGCTTAGCTCACTGATTTTCAGCTTTTGATCTTTTATAATAATGCAAGTAGACTATTAATTTCTCCCAAATCAACAATATCCCACAGGTTTTAACACATAGTATATTTAATATCATTTAGATAAACATATATTCTAATTTGCCCTCTGAGTTTTGTTCAGACCATTTGTCATTTAGGATTATAATTCATATTTTAAAACAGATTGGGTTTTAGTAATTTTCTTCTTATTAATTTCAGCTGACAAGAACTCTGTATGAGTTTATTTTGAAATTTGCTGACGCTTACTTTATGGACCAGTATATGGTCAATTTTTGTGAATGTTCTGTGTGTGCTCAGACAGATGGTATATTTAGAAGTTGCTGGTGCAGTGTTTTATATAAGTCCATTAGGTTAAATTTTGTTCCTTGTTTTGTTCAAATTTTTTGTACCTTATGGATTTTTTGACTGCTGTGTCAAATACTGAGAAAGGGGTGTTTAAATCTCCCACTGTATGAATTTATTTGTGTCACTTTTGTTTTACTCAATTTTTACAATCTATATTTTGAGGCTTTTATTAGGAGTATATCTATTTAAAATTATTTTTATCTTCTCAATGACTTGAACATTTTATCATTTTAAGTTAATGCTTTATATGTAAAAATGATTTTTTATTCAAAATTCTTTTGAATAATACTAGTGCAGGTATTCTACTTACTTTTGTTACTTTATACCAGATAAATCTTTTTCATTCCTTTATTTTAGTTCCCTGGTATTCATATGTTTTAGGTGTATTTCTTGTAAATATTGTATGACTGAGTTTTGTTCCTTGATTCAGTCTAAAAATGTTTGTCTTTTGATATAAATATTTTAGTCCATCTTCTTGTAAAGGTATTATGGGTATATTTGATTGTGAAATTTTCATCTTATTATTTCTGTTTGGCTTAACTGATCTGTTTTCCCTTTTTGCCCCATTTTGCCTTCTTTTAGATTGAGAGTTTTTATTATTCTGTTTTTTCCAAATTGGTTTGTAAATTATATTCTCCTTTACTATTATTTTGATGGTTATGGTAGAGATTACAACATGCATCCTTAATTTATAAATATTTAAAATGAATCAATATTTTCTCCTCTTCCTGGTCAATGCAAGGACCTATATTTTAACATTGTTTTATTCCCTCCAATTTATATGCTTTTGTTGTCATGTATTGTAATTGTACCTGTTTATAAATCCCCTATACAGTGTTATTATTGTTTAATGTAGTAACATGTATTCACTGTTTTTGTTGCTCTTCGTTGTTTGCTGCATCTTAACCCTTTCTTTAGATTCCATTTTCCTTCTCTTTGATTCTTTACTAACTTCTTTAGTTCGGGTCTGCCAGTGACACATTCTTTCCATTTTATTTTCAAGATTGTATCTTCTTTGGTTTTCAACATTTCAGTGTCATGTGCCTAGATAAAATTTCTCTTTATGTACCCTGTTTAAGGTTCTTGAATGTGTGTCTTTGTGTTTTTCATTAGATTTATTAAATTTGAACTACAGTTTCTTCAAATATTGCTCAGGCATGATTCTTTCTCCCCAGTCCTTGTGTGGCTCCAGTTACAGACATGTTAGGCTTTCCCTCTCTATCCTCCATGTTCCTTACTGTCTTCTGTATTCCCCACTCCTTATTTTCCTTATGCTTCATTCTGAACAATTTTTTTTTTGCCTCTCCTCTAGTTTACAAATTTTCTCAAAACATTCATTGAGCTTTTAATGAAAATTTCCTATATTTCAGCTCTAAAGTTTTCATTTCATTTAAAAAAAAAAAATCTGCTAGGTCACTTTTTATAATGTCTAGTGCTTCCAGAATTTCAGTCCTGTCTTTTAGTTTCATGGTCATAGTAAACATAAAAGCTTTTTAAGTACCAATAAACTGTTTGTCTTCTTGTTTTTGTTTTGTTCCATGATGCCTTATATCCTGTTATACCTGAGTATGTATCTGACATTATATTTGAATTTGTCTTTACACATAATTTTAGGCCTAGGATTTTATTATTTTCTTTCAGAGAGGCTTTTGTTTGTTTTGTCAAGTGTCTGTGGATTTGGGAATCACCTTAATCCTCTTTTAGGGATTCAGATTTTCTGGGCCACCCAGTTGACGCGAAGCTGAGTTGCAGTTTGCACAAGGGCTAATTTATTTCTGGTTCACCCTATGTCCTGGTGTGGAGTTCTTCATGGTTCTGTCAGAAAGCATGTGACCCCTGTGATGGTGGGCCCAGTGATAGGCAGAATAACGGCCCCCAAAAGACACCTATGTCTTAATCACTGAAATTTTTGAGTATGGTATGTTCCATGGCAAGAGGGGATTAAGCTTCCAGCGGAATTCAGGTTGCTGATATGCTGACCTTGAAATGGGGAGATCATCTGGCATCAGTCAGGTGGGCACAGGGTAATAGCAGGGGTCCTTAAATGCAGGAGAGGCTGAAAAGTCAGCATCAAGAGTCATGCAACATGGGAGAGATTCCACCAACCACCGTTGTTTTGAAGATGGAAGGGAACATGAAGCGAAGAATGCGGGTAGCCTCTACAAACTAGAAAAGTCAAAGAAAAGGATTCTCCCCTGGAACCTCCAGAAGGAAGGTGGAAGGCAGCCCTGCCTGCCCCTGGATTTTAGCCCATTTCATACTTTTGTCCTCCAGCACCGTAAGAATAAATTTGCATTGCTTTCAGCCATCAAGATTGCAGCAGTTGTTACATCAGCCGTAGGAAACTTATACAGGTTTATGCTGCAGCATTTGTCTCACTAGGTCTGTACAATTTCTCAACCATCTCTTTCAGAATTGTTACTCCTCTAAAGGAAAAAGAGCTCCCCAGACACCAGTCCCACCTCTCTGAATTTTAGTCTTTTCTGGATCTTGACTTGATTGTATATTGCCTTATTGTGAAACCTCTGAAACCTCCAGGGAGGGGTTGGTTGGTTGGTTGGTTTTGTTTTTACATTTTTCCAGTGTCTGTATTTTCCCTTAGCTAGGAGTTTGTCCCAAATTTCCCAGTCCTTCAATGCAGGACAATGTTTCCTTTCAATCCAGATGATTGAGCTAATCTGGTTGGACTTTAGAACTCCATGTTCCCGGTACCAGTTCAGCCCCGGAGTGACCCCCCAGGTCAGTGGAAGTCACTTAGCTGGCCTCCAGGTGTTTAATCTCCCATCCTACTTTTCTTCCAAAACTATCAGTATGACCACTTCCCCCACACGGTTACCAGTGTGCCCTGTCATCCACCTGGATGTAAAGGAGCCAGAGGCTTCCCTGTAAATGAGCCACAGGCTCCAGTTGCTTCCCACTTCCTTTCCTCCAGGGAGTGTGTCTGCTCAGTGGTTTCCAAGATGGGACAGGTTCCCTCTTACCCCTGTTGGGGACTGAGTCATGCCCCCACAAAAGACATGTTCAAGTCTCAATCTGTGTTTCTGTGAGTGTGCATCCATTTTGAAGATGTATTATTGGTTAAGGTATGGCCAAATTGAATCAGGGCTGTTCTTAATCTCTATTACTTTGGGCCTTATAAAGAGAAGAAATTCAGAAGCAGTCAGCAGAAAAAGCCACAAGAAGAAGCCAGAGAGGAGGG
>PVKY010015684.1:0-10082 GCA_004027775.1 Bradypus variegatus | reverse complement strand
CCCCCTTCTATATGACATGCCACTTCTCTCTTGTGGCTTTCAGAATTCTCTCTTATCTTTGGCATTTGACAGTTTTATTACAATATGCCATGGCATATTGGGATTTATCCTGTTTGAAGTTCATTGAGTGTCTTGTGCGTGTACATGCATTTAAATTATTAAATTTGGGGAGTTTCCAGCCATGATTTCTTTGAATATTCTCCCTGCCACTTTCTTTCTTCTCCTTCTGGGACTCCAACAATGGGTATATCGGTATGCTTGATGGTTTCCCACAGGTTCCTCAGGCTCTGTTCACTTTTCTTCATTCTTTCTTCCTTCTGCTCCCTACTGGATGATTAAATTATCTTCAAGTTCACTGATTCTTTTTTCTGCCAACTCCAATCACCTGTTGAATCCCTCTAAGGAATTTCTTTTATTTTATTTCTGCTACTGTGGTTTTCAGCTCTGTTTGGTTCCTTTTCATAGTTTCTGTCTCTCTACTGATATTTTCTTTGGGCTCATCTATCATTTTCCTGATTTCCTTTAGTTCTTTTTCTATGTTTTCCTTCAGCTCTTTGAGCAATTTTAAAAATTTAGGACCATTTTTCAAAAGACTGGTATGTCCCAGATCTGATTCTCCTCACTGATGGTTTCTAATGCTTTAATTTTCTCCTTTGCCTGGGCCATCACTTCCTGCTTCTTTATATGATTTGTAATCTTTTGCTGATATTCTGATATTTTAATGTGTTATGAATGGAATTTAGACTTTGAGACATCTGTTCCTTAACCAACCCCTTGAATTTTAAATAATAATTCTAATAAAGAATCCAGTTTAGTCCAGTCTGGGGTTTTACAATTCCAGTGAAATTACTCAGGAATCATTTTAAGTGGACCTCAAGATAAAGTTATTTATTTTCCTGAAAACAGCAAAACATTTCCCATGCCCATTTTTTATTTGAGTATACTAATAAACAATGTAAGTAAAGCATATTTGTTTAGATGTTCCTTACTATCAGCAATGATATCTCCAAATAATTTTCTCATCACTATGAAATAAGTATTAATATTCCCATTTTATAGATGAGGAAAATAAGGTACAGAGAGGCAAAGTGACTTGAGGAGTCAGAATGGAGAGAGGGAACAAAGATGAGTTTTAGGGACAAGAAGACCTGCCAACTTTGATTAAGTTCTTTGGCTCCCTGGCTCTACTCCTTCACTTGTAAAATGGGGTGAATACCACCCATCTCTCAAATGTTTGATATACAGTATCAGCAAAGCATCTAGCCAAACACCTAGCACACAGTTGGTCATTCAACAGACAGTGGCTTTCCCACCAATCCACAATCTCAGTTTCTTCACCTAGTATAACAGGCATATAATCAACCCATAAAGCTGTTGTGAGGTAAATGAGATGATACATGATGAGTGCCTGGCACACACAGGACTCAATACTTTCGTTCTCCCCAATATTCCCTCCCCAACTTATGGTATGGCTGCTAAGTTGCTGAGCCACAATCAAATCCAAATCTGGTTCCATTATAGATCTGCTCTCTACATGTGTGTATTATTTTATTTATGGTAGCATCTTATTTAACAGCAAAAACTTGTTTAATCTAGTTGCTTAAACAGTTATTATTTTAATATGTTTCCAGTAAAATTACATTCATTTCTAGGGTAGCTTTCCCTTTCAGTAATCACAAGAGACGTGATTAATATTTCTGACTTGAAAACATGCATTTTTTTTTCAATACCTATTCCTACTGGAAATGTGGCAATATACATTCTTAATATTTTATAAATAAACTATCATAACCTGAAAGATAGTTAAAAATCTATTCCTTGGACATTTACATGTCTAAGCATTTAAATGAATTTAAATGACTCCAGTTCAAACTCATTGGGTTCAAAGACATTGGCGGCCTTCTCATTTTTCCTATTTTCTCCCAAATAAAATAATAAAGCAAGGTGGTAAATGTGGCAAATATATAAATATATATGCACAAATAAAACAGAAGAGTGAAAAATATAGACCAGATCCGCATTTATGAAGCAATG
Source organism: Bradypus variegatus (assembly GCA_004027775.1). Taxonomy (NCBI): domain Eukaryota; kingdom Metazoa; phylum Chordata; class Mammalia; order Pilosa; family Bradypodidae; genus Bradypus; species Bradypus variegatus. Next base: position 8,048 of record PVKY010015684.1, on the reverse strand, counting down.
ACCTTCAAAACTGGCAGGGAGCTGTTAACAATGCTCTTCACAAGAAACAATTATACTACAACCCTCCTATGTATACTTTCATTTCTCATAATTTACAAATACATTTATATAACATAAAGAATGAAATAGTCTGGTAACTGTGGCAACCTTCATTGAGAGGATATAAGGCATTTTCATTACTTTAATAATCACATCCTAAATGTCAGATCAGGACAAATACTGCAATATGAAAGCCTAGACCAATACTCTGACAGAATTTCCTACAACAGAAATTAACCAAATGCAGCTATCATGATTTTAACCCAGTGTTTCTAAAACCAATACCTTATCTAAACAAAAATATGGCATTCAACACTTAAAGGGAAAGGTGTTCAGATTATCACCACCATCACCAACAAAAAGATAGATAGGTACTACAATGCCTAAAGTGTTGGGAATACTGCTTTAATCTAATAAAAAAAAACTCACAGTTCCTTTCCATATTAATTTTAAAGACCCTGTTCCCAGTGTTTGATAAATTAGTACACACACACGCGCGCATACACACACACACATCATAGAAATGTAAAAGGGAAAGCTGCTAAGAAAAGCTCAATCTCTAAATAAAAAAAATCCATATGAACAAAAGGTTAATTTCACATAATACAGACTTTTTTTTAATTATTACATTTCCTCACATGGGTAAAAACAGAAGCAATTTACAGTATTGATGCCAAAGAATGACAATAGTACATATATTTTAGAAAATCTGTGTTTTTAAGATTCCACAGGAGAATCACAATGCAAAATCATTAACTTTTTAAGTGGCCTAAATTTTTTATAACATATTAAATTGTAATAAAGCAAATTAAGGCAACAGTAAAATAAACACAACCAGAGTAGGGTATAGCAACTACAAACACACTAAGTCACGCTTAACTTAAAAATATTCTTTTTCTAAAAGGCAATAGATGCTACCCACAATTATAGTACCAATCAGCCAAACGCAAAGGTTCTACTAATTGGAAAAGATAACTAGTTGTCTTATTGTGATACCTTAAAACCAAAAGGTTATCAATCATTTCTAGTGGAGTGATCATGTGAATTGTATTTCATTTGTACACTATACCTTGGCAAAAAATGATCTGCCTTAGAAATTTTGTTTCACCTTATACACCAAAAGTATTCTGAGGACTTAAGTCTAAATCTCATACTGCCCATGAAATAATATTGTGTAAATGCTTTAAATTTTAAACCGCAAGAATAAAGACTTTAAAAGAGCTTGACAATGTATTCAAATAGTCAAGGTAGCAACTCAATGTTTTCTCATCCCTCACAAGAAAAAAAGAGAAAGAAAGAAAACAGAGCAAAACAAAAAACCAAAATTGTAAGGGGCACATAAAGATACAACAGAAACAAAAAGTAGCATGCCACTCATTCAGTAAGGAAATAATACAAAGCATCTCTAGCATAGTCAACTACAAAAATCCTTTTACTTGATGGCTAGCATCTTAATAACTGCTTAATTTGTATTTAAGTGGCCTTAAAAAGATATTTTGTGTTCTTTCTCAACCCTCACGGGTCTTTGGCAGCAGTCAGCACTTCTGCACAGAGCTAGTTTGGGGGAGGGAAGAAAACGAAGTGGAGAGAAGGCTGAACTGAGCAAGGAGTCAGCAGAGAGCAGCTGCTCACATACACTATCCTCTATCTTTCTCACACACCGCTATTTTCTGCTATTGAGCATTGTCAGCAAAAATTAAGAATAAATGAGGTTGGGGAGAGACAAAGAGGTAGGGTCTGGGCTGGCAGTTTTCGTCGGCCACATCTGAGCCGAGAAGCCCCCCTCTGGTTCCCTGCTGCAAAGGCAAGAGATCAGGTGAGATCCCTCTGGGTCCAACTCAATTTGCTTCTCCATAAAGAGCAGTTCCCGGCAGTGAGCACAGGATTCTCCCGACTGATGAAGTGAACACGGGAGCACTGTCAATGTTTTCTCTCTCTGACTTTATAAAGGAGGAGAGAGGGCTGTGACTGCATTCCTGTGAAAGACTACTACTCCTGACGTGCTACACGGTAGTAGTGAAAGAATACAAGTAAGGGGTTGTAAAAATCCCTTCGAAAACACCAGGTTCCGAAGAAATGCTGTGCAGCATTATCGCATTGTTGGCGTTTTTTGTAAGTCACTAATTCTTTTTCGCCACAGCCAACCTCAAATTGCTTAGACTTGTTGCTAAACCTTTACTTCTTGTCCCCCAGAACTGCCCTACACAATAAGATTTAGGGAGCGAAAGGCGGGAGGGGGGCCTAAATCTTTAAAGCCCAGAGGGCTGGGTTCGCTTCAATAGGCCACTCTGCATGGGCTGCGCGTTCAGTTCTACCTTCCGAGAGCTCTGACTCACAAATGCTGGGGGGGAAATTATGACATAAGCCATTATCCTTCCACCCAAAAAGAGATAAGAAAAGCCGGCCAGTCGTCCTTGCCCGGCGGGAGAGCTGGAGCCTGCGCCCCACGACGGGGCGGCCGGGGTAGGAGCCTCCCGCCCTGCCCGCCTCCCTCCGGACGCCCGCGAGAAGATGCTCCCCACCTGGCGGGCTCGAGAGGGCCAGGACGGGGCGCCCCTCACCCCGGGAGATGGCAGGGGAGGAGTGGGGGTCTGGGACGCTGGGTCTCGTTTCGTGGCCCCGCGGTAGCGCTGAGCGCCGGTGCCTGGCCAGGGGCAGGGGCTCCGGCGAATGCGCCCTGCGCCGGGGACGTCCGCGGAAAGCGCGGCGCTGGGGAGACCCCCGGTCAGCGGCCGCTGGCCAAGTGGACCCGACGCGGGGAACCGGGAGGGGGGTCCCGCGGGCGGGGTGGCGCGGCGCTGACCTGGATGGTGCAGGTGTACTCGCTGTCGTCCAGCAGCCGCACGGTGCAGCTGTACTCGCGCTCCAGGCTCCTGCTGCTGCCGCTCATCAACCTGCTCAGCATCTTCCCGCCCGCCAGCCTGCCCGCGCCGGGGAGCGACGCGGCGGCGCTGCGGACCCCGGACCAGGCGCCCCTCAGCCCGGCAACTCCGCGCCGGCCCCAGGCACCTGCACCATCACCCCGGCTCCGCCGCCGCGGCTGCCTCCTGCTGCTCCCGCTCCTCCTCCTTCTCCTCCTCCTTCCCCTCAGCCGCCACTGCCTCCCCCCAACCCACAGCAAGCGCCCCGCTCTCTCCTCCGCGCCCTACTGCCCGTGCCTAGCTCGTGGGGCGGTGCCTCAGCCGAAGTGGGCCAATGGGGGTCAGCGCGGCGGAACCGAGTGGCAGACAGCAAAGCCAATCGCGATAGGGCACTGGGGTGATGGACAGATTGGGGAAGCAATCATGAGAAAGCAGTAGGACCGAGCCAAAAGGGACCAGCCCTCTGGCGTCCCAAATTAGGGGCTCTGCTCCTCTCCGTGGTTCCTGTGGCGATCGTTTTCCCTTTCCCGAGCCAGGTGAGGGTACCCGGCTGTATCGATGTCTGCTCCCTGGAAGACATTTGGGCTCCGCTGCAACGAGCCAAGCTCCGTGCCTCCTGCAAGGCCGTGGTTCCCGCCCTCTCAGGAACCCGGGGCCGAAATCAGAATCCCTGCACCTAGCAGAGTGCAAGCACCGCCCCCTCGGGACAAGGCGGCTGCCACCCAGCTGCTTGTACCCCAAGTCTGCCCAACGGGCCTCTGTCCTCCAGCCCTCTGGTTTGGGGGAGCATCTGCTTTATAAGAGCTACTTACGTAAAAGCTGCAGGTTAGCAGAGGTTCTTAAACACTCGGCATTAACCCCTAAAAAACCCTCCACTCTCTCTTCCTTTTATTTTCAGAAGACAAAAGAGACTGAGGCGTGCTCCATCAGCTGGTATGGAGCAGAGGAAGCAGGGGATGTTTCCCTTGCACATTTGTAACAGAATTATCACGTCTTCAGACTTTGTCAACAAAATACTACTGTCAGGAGATATACACCACAAAGAAAGGAATTGTCTTCTGCCATTGTGATTCCACATTTAAAGACTTCAAAGTTCTTTATGAAAACTTCACTCAAAGATTTTTGATAGAAGGAAATTTTATTTTTAAAAATCTCATCGATGAATGCACAGCTGTGTGATGATATTGTGAGCCATTGATTGTATACTTGGGATGGATTATATGGTGTGTAAATATATCTCAATAAAACTGCATTAAAATCATATCAACACAGAATATTAATACTGTAATATATTAATTAAAAATAAAACATGATTTCTTATTTTGCTTACACTGTTCTTGTTTCATACCTATGTCATATTACTAAAAATAATGCCCTACATTAACCTCCACTTTAGGTTAGAATTCATCCAGCCTTTATGATATGCTGCTTCTCTAGTGTCTTTGGACTTCAGTTTTTCTCCCAAGCTTTTTGCATAAGGACTCTTTTCCAGACACCACCACCCCTTCAGTTTTCACCTCAATGACATGTATTGTTTCTTAGTTGCACTCTCCCTTGCAATATTCAGTAGTGATAGGAGGAGGTCCCTCTTCTCAATGCAGTCTTTGTAAAGTTATGAGACTAAAACCAGTGAGTCAGGTGTTCTAGCCACAGTAGCTCTTCCACTTTATAACCCCAGCAGGTAGCCTGGTGCCTGCAACATACTAGGTATTCAATAAATGTTTGTTGAATTGAAGTAAATGAAGTTGATAAAAACCAAGGGGAAGATCTATGAAGAAACTAAAAGAATTTCAGGAAGGACTTGGAGAGAAGTCAAATCATTAATATGTCAAAAGTATATTCTCCAAAGCTCAGCTTTGTTGTGTAGTTGGGAGGAGAAAATGGAAGATTTCAGACAGGCAAAACATTTGTTGAAGGCAAAAGTTGCTATTTGTTATTGAGTTTATAAGTGCAAGAAAAACTGTCCAGGAAGCTAGAGGATGCCCATTAGGATGATGGTAGAGAAGTGACTTTAACAGGTTATGCAGATAAACAGCTTAGAATAAAAAGACAAAGCACCAGGAATCCAGAAAAGCTCTGAGGAATTGAATGCAGTCTTTTTCAAATATGGCCATAGGTGCATTCAATAGAGATGAGATTGTGGCTGCCATGCCAATGTGCTAAGGCATATCCCTGCTCAGCCCAGGGAAATCACATCTACATAGCTCTCACCTCATTGAAAGGCCAGTTAGATACTCATCCATGCTTATGCATAATATCCAGAGAGGGCCTCAAACTCTCCCTTCCTCTCTGATACAGAATACGTTGTGAGGAAAACAGAGGGTGGAAAATAGTGCAAGGAAAACAAAAATCTATCAGATAGTTTCTGATTAGATACATGCCTCTACACCAAGGCTCAAGAACAGAAACCTACCAGGAATTATCAAGAAGGGGCTCATATAAAATCAAACTGAGCAGTACTTTGTTTACCCTTGTTTTTCTCAAGTCTATTGAGCAGGAAAGGGTTTGTTCAATAAAAGGTCTCATGTGCCCTTGAGAACCAGAATGTCACACCTTTCATGAGTCTTTGAGTATAAAGGAAGCCATTTTTCAAATAAAACACCAAAATACAATGGCTCTGAGCCCTATCTGCCAAATTAGCAGGATGTCAGCCCCCTTTAGAGTTTCTCTCCCCTGTCTACTATCAAGGAGCCCCCATGGGGAAGTGCTGGCTCCCACATATGTCTGCAATAGCCTGTGCTTTAGATTCCCTGTACCCTGCAGTTCTTAGACACTGCTCTCTCTCTGACCACTTGACCTTCATGATTGCCTTGGAATTTGGCAAGAAGGAGCACCACCCTCTCTTCACCAGGGCAACACAAATTCTTATCAGTCTTCCCACAGTACAGCTAAGACCAGGCTGCAACTTCTAACTATAATTTACAGAAGGAAGTATAATCCAAAGAGTAACTGCAGGTATGTAAAAACTCCTCTCAAGCCCCTCATAGACAAGATACAAATGCCTGGCTGTCAGGCTTCCAGCCTGGGTCCATGTAACTGAAGAGAGGTCCAACTGTATCAGGAGTTCCCTTACCATGTCTCAGGCATTCACACCCAACCACTGTGAAGCTCAGAGAATAAAACCATTTTCCTCACCAAGTTTAAGGTCCACTTGCAAAGTCCCCCTTTGTTTCCCAGGTGCTGTGTCTCTCAAGGGTAACTTACTGTAGAAATATCTTCTCTCTTTAGGGAAAATCCTACCCTCCATCCCCAGGGGTGTGACCTTGGCCTCTGACCCAACTACACTATCACCTTAGAACATGATAGTCCAACATAAACACATTTCTCACAGACCAATTTATTCAGTATTTGCATGTAGGTCCATGTAGCTCCAAGGCCAGCTCAAACACTTTGCATATGTATTTCTCCAGTAAGTGGTGAAGATCATGCCTGTCCATGCTTTCCTGCATCCTTTGGGTCTTAACTTCTATTCTCCTAAGTGCAAGCACTCAAACAAGGACACATCTCCATAGAAACAACAATATATTGACACAATGGGGTCTAAATCCATGGAGAGGAAAGCATAATTCCTCCCCCACCTCCCAATGCAGAAGGGAGTGCTCCTGCTACACTCACAAGGATTTGCATATCCAAATAGAGGACTTTGCTTCTCAATCTAAAGCATCCACATTGGTTACTTTATAACTTTCTGAGAATAATAGATGTATTCTTGATTTTATCTGAACAGCTAAACCATTCATGTGGTTTTCCCAGAGTAGGATGCTCCTGAAGAAACGTTGAAGTCTTTTCTTTATTCAGGACAGTAAACCACCTACAGTTTGAGAGACAGCCTTTCTGCCTTCTACTAACCCTTAGGATTTTCAGCTTATGCCCCTGTTACACTTACAAGTATTTTTAATATGGAAATACAAGAAATGCATATGTTTCTTTTTTTCTTTTTATTCAAAGCTACAAACATTCATTGAGTGTTTGCTATGTGCCAGGCACCATGACTGCTTTCTAGAATATGTCAGACATGGCTAAGACACCAAGAAGTTCACAATCTAGAAAAGAATATCAAATATATGTACAATTAGCTATAATATAATACAAGGAGAATGAGAAAGCACTGCAGGAGCACAACAAATGGTAGAGATAGACAGCAAAGCCTTTAGAGGGGAGAAAACATTTGAGTTGGGTCCTGAGGAATGGAGTAGTATCTTGACAAATGAAGGAGGCAGGAGAGGAGAAGGATATGGGATAAGAAGTAACATTTTAAGTAGAGGATAACAGTATGAGCAAAGACATAGAGGCACAAATGAGTAAAGCATGTTCCAGAACCTGCAAATAGTCCCACATGGATAGTGTGTGGAGTGTATTGGGTAGGGAGAGCTGAACTGAGGCCCAATCATAAAGGGCCTTGAATCCCATGCTTAGGAATTTGGACTTCATTGTATAGACAATAGGAGGTCATCGGAGGTTTTTAAGCAGAGAAGTGAAACAATTAGATCCATGTTTGGAAATGATACTTTTGATGGCAGTGTGAAGGATTAAATTAGAGTAAGAGGATATTATTTAATGGGGAAAATGGATTATGAAAACAATAGAATGACTTTAATGAGGCATCAGAAGCATTTTTAATAGGTCTTTCAGATGTGGATGACAGGCTTTATGATATTTTCCAATTACAGTTCATTTTTCTCATATTTCCAGCTGGTCTTCAGCCATTATTCTAGCAACAAAATATGTATGAAACAAGGCATTAATTAATTTATCAAAAAGCATTTATTGACTGTCTAATATGTGCAAGCCTCTACGCCAGGTGCTAAGAGAATTCAAAGATGAATAAAACATATTCTCAATCCTCAAGGAATTTTCAGTCCCATTCAACCTGTAAAATTACTTCAACAACATTTATTAAGTATTTAGTTTATGTATGCTAATATTCAAGGCACATTGGCTGTAAAAAGGTATAAGAAGGAAAAGCAACATAGATATGAGGAATAACCCAAAGAATATGGGCAAAGGAAATATACAAAAAGAGGAAATCAGAACAGCCCATATTTCTTGGTTAATCGTGCCAACTGATTACCTGCTCTGCAAAATGAAATAATAAGAATTCTCATACTTCCATCCTCCTCACTTCAATTCTCAATTTTTGTGACTTAT
>PVKY010015683.1:0-10083 GCA_004027775.1 Bradypus variegatus | reverse complement strand
AGGGGAAAGGTGGGCCCAAAGAAACCTCCCTGGGAGTGTTGGCTCACCTTGAAGTACACCGTGCCCCTCTCTTTCACGATGGTGCTCTGCTCCAGCTTCTCCTCTGAGCTCATTTCCCAGGACTCCTTGGCCTGCCGCACCCCAGGGGAGAAACAAAATTGTCAACTAGGGTGACTCTCCAGGGTACGGCCTGATTCCAGGATAGGGAAAACCTTGAGCAATCTCACCTTCTCAAAACTCTTTAGGTGCACTTCGTATCTCACCGCAGCCTCTGGTGGGATCTGGAATTTCTCCTTTCCAATGCTGCCAAAAGCATAGCTGGTGGGGGGAGGACAATGACAACTTCAGGTCATTTCAGCAGCTCTTACCTGCTCCAGGCTGAAAAGGCTTCCTGGCCATTTCTTGGAAAATACTTCCCTGTCCTTTGAGAACTGGTTCAAATTTCCAATTGTTTCCTATTTGGCAAAATCTTCCCTGATTTCTTCCGACAGTTGGGAGGTCCCTCAGCATCTTAACCTTCTAATAACATGTATGATTACTAACTTAAATAACATCTCACTGGAAGGCAGGAACAATGTTCCGTTAGTCTTTGAACCTCTGGGGTTTTCAGCACTGTGTCTGGCACATACCAGGTGTATTTCAGTAAACAGTTGGTTAATGATGGAAAGAATTAATGGGAAATGAATGAAAATCTTGTTGGTAGGAGAACCAGTAGCAGCTAAGACTGATCTGAGATGGAGAGGACTGTGGCCACTCTTCTGGATGTGATATAGAGATTGCCCAGAGTCCCAAGGAACTCACAGGAACTGGCTATTGGGCTGTGGGAGCAGTGAACACACAGGGAAAAGGACACAAATGGCCAAACAGCTCAACCCCTCACCTGGACATACCCACCCCTCACCTGGGCTTGAGGTATACAATGGAATGTTCTCCTTTCTCCATGCGCAGAATGGCTTTCTCCAACCCAAAAGGCAGGTCCAGGCTCTCCCCCTCGCCAATCTCAAAGTGGAGCTCCCGCTGGTCAAAAATCTGGTCCTTGTAGTACCCTTCCAGTGCGACTGGTGTAGAGGAGAGGCCACGCACAGAGGCATGAGGGCAGGCGACAGAGAAAGGAGGCTGCCAACCCCCTGTGTCGCCTCATTGCTTCCTGCCCCAAGATGCCCCTGTTGCCTTCTCAGTCCTGGGGGATTTTTAAGAGTTTGGTACAACCCCTCAATTTGCAGACAAGCATATATGCTCAGAGAAGGGAAGTGACTTGTCCAAAGCCACTCAGGGCCTAACTATCAGAATGAGCACCGAAAACCCAAACTCTATATTCTTGCTTACACCCCCAGAGTGCACTGCCTCACCCTCCACAATAGACCCCTCATTGGGCCTGGAATAGCCTTCACCCCGAGTCCGTATTCTGCGGATGATTCCACCATCTTCGTCTTCTGTCAGGTCTTCTCCCTTGAACTCGAACAGCTCCACCTGCGGGACAAGACATGAAGGGACACAGCTCCTACGAGCACTGAATCCTCCACAGTGACATGCACCCTCGTCCTGGAGAATCCTACTGCCAGATCAGATCTGACAAGCATGGTCAGGTTTGTTAAGCTGTCGGGAGCTGCTCTAGTCTCACCTTTGACAGAGGTGGGCAGGGTACCCGAATTCTAGTTAGCCCCAGGAGATCAATCTATTGGCTATCTCCCCTACACAAGAGGGGCATGTTCCAGCCAGCCTTCATTCAGCTCCATGATAAACACTCAGTCGTCTTCTGAACATTCTCCAAGTATCCGCTGATTGACTCAGCCACTTGCAGACTGAAGAGTGGTGACTTCTCACTGAAGACTTTCCTTACCCCCTCGATCCATGGGGGAGGCATTTCTTCCCCCTCAGATCTCTAGAGCGCCAATGTTCTTTGCTTTTATAACTGAATATATAGATTCTGATCTCCTGCGTCTTTTCAGCTGAAGTTGCAACCCATCTTCCCCAGGTACCGCTCTACAGACTAAGATGCCTCAGCCTCTTACACAGCTTTGAGTCTGAAGAGGGGCTCGTGGCCACCCCATCCCACCTGAAACCTCCATCAGTGGCCACTTGCTGCAGCAGCAGGCTATGTACACAGCAGAGCCAGCTACTTTCTCCATTTCTCTCGCTCCCCTAAGGCCAGGCCCTCAGCCTTGGCTACATAGTCTCCAAAAGACAGGAAGGGCTGGAGGGCAGCCAGGCACTGGGCTGAGATAAGGCCTGGCTCTTTGCCTTCTTCTCTGCGGCCTGACACTCACCTCAAACACAAGTGTGGCATTGGGGGGAATCTTCGGAGGGCTGCCTGCTGAACCATAGGCATATTCTGGTTTGCAGGTGATGTGGCACACCTCCCCCACCTTCATGGTGGCTACGGCGATGTCCCAAGCCTTGATGACCTCCCCTGCAGGTACAGAAGGCAAATGGGCCCTCCTTAGTTGGGGTCTAACCAGAGAGCCTTACTGTACCACACAAGGAGAGGCTGGACACCCTTTAGAAATGGAGCCAGTCGTGGAAAAACCCCTCATCATGCAAGTGCTGTCAGGTCTCAGAACTCTAAGAAATCACTCAGCCCTGTGACAAAGGAGCTGAAGAAACAAAGCAGTCCACTTCTGAAGGAGAGAAGTTTTTTGAAAGCTGATGAGAAAAAAGGGGTTGAAATTCATATAGGCACAGAACAGTGGAGGAAAAAGGAGAAACAATAAAATAAGGGAGGATAGTCTCCTTGAACTGTCAAACTGTGATATAACGCCCCCCTTGAGCTTATGAGAATATGGCTTCCACTCACTGCACCTTATAACTCACTCAAAGCCTATCCTACCAACCCACCCAGCAGGCCTACCTTTTCCCAGGTCAAAGGAGAATTTGTCCTTGCGGTCCAGACTGGAGTCAAACTTGGTGCCATCCAACAGCCAGCCAGTGTAGTGGACAAAGACCCGGTCCCCAATCATGGGCATCTCTGTGCCTGTGCCCTCTCGCTTGATGACCTGAGAAGGGGAGAATGTCCATACCCCAGGGATGGCAAAGAAAGGGGAACCCAAACAGCTAGCATACCTCTGAAGGGAACACACAGAGGGACTCTTCTGCTTCCACTTGCCCCTGCCTACTTATAAGTGGGCTAAAGGACCAATTTTCAAATGATTCTGATCCTAGTAGCTTGGTGACTTTCCAGCTAATCTCCCCCACCTTTCTTGAGGGGCAGCATGACTTGGCTTGAAAACCCAAGTTCAAATTTTTGTTGTATGATCTTGAAGTTTAAGTCATTTAAACTCTCTAAACTTTATTTGTAACATGGGGCTAATAATCCCTATCTTCTAGAGTTGTTGGAGGTTTAAATCCATAAAGTGTTGACTAAAAGATTATCACGTTCATCAGTGAAGGGGGAAGTACTCATGTTACAAGTCTTTGTTTTTCCTAAATGCCAGTGGGTCATCAGATCAGGGTCTGCTTTGGAACTAGGAGAATGGGAGGAAAATGAGTAACGAAGAGAATAGGAACATCCAGAAAGGGTAAAAGAAAAAGAAATACCAGGTTATAGACAAGCACGTAGGTTCTCAAATCAGGCCCTGAGTTCTGACTTGGGACATAAGTATTCCTAACCAGGAGGCTAGTTAAGTCCTTTATTTCAAGACTAGTGTATTTCCCAGGAACTTACAGGTCTCCATTGTCCTCTTAAGCATTTATAAAAGGTGATCCCACAGATCTCTGAGGAAGCTCACATGGTAAAATGGACTGGGGACTTGAAAAGAAAAGGTGAAAAGGGAGAATAAAGGGTAAATAACCCTTCCTGGAATAACAACCTTGTAGAAATCACCCGGATGCTGGAGAGAGAGAGGGAAACAGCAGCCCATGGGCAGAAGAGTTACAGAAGGGGCCTGACTTCCCCGAGGTCTCTAGCTTTGCTCAGGCCACACACGTGTAGATCTGAGCAGCAGGAAGCCAGGATGAGGTGGCACACGGCATGGGGAGAGGGCATGAAACGCGGGCGAGGATTTCGCCATCCTGGACTCTCTGCTACAACTGCTCTGAAGCGCCCGGGGTTGTCCTGACACAGGTCAAGGTGCCCTGCCTCCAGAGTCCCACACCCCTCCCCCGCCGCTCCTCGGGCTATTTGCAGCCAGGCGGTTACTCAGCAGCAGGTTCCAAAGTAAAGCACTTCCTCCCGGCCCCACGCCCCGAAGCCCCAACTCCCGAAGGTGAGGTGGGGGAAAGAGAGTGGAAAGGGGTAGAAGCAGAACGAAGGTAGGCAGGGAACTACAGGTCCCGGCATGCACCGCTCCATCGTCTTCCATGGCCTGGGGGAAGGGGGAGAAAGCATGGCTAAGCGGGTGACCTAAATGGATCCCAGCCTTCGGAAAGGGGGGAACTTGAGAGCGCCAGGTCCCACAAAAGTGTCTGGGCCAGGCAAGTACTCTTTTCGCCACTTCACGTCCTAGCTAATTTTTAATTGCCAAGGATAGGGGAGCTCTCGCACCACCACCACCAACGAAGGCGGGCGGCAGAGAAGGAGCCGGCAGCTTAGCCCCGGCCGAGGGGTCGGGGAGAGGTGAGGGAGGGGCGGGCTCCGAGCTGGCCCACCCCGGCCGCGGTGCATGCCGCCGGGGGCCCCTACCTACAGCTCGCGTGCACCGTGTCAGCCCCGCCCCTCCTTCCCGCGGCACGGTGCATGCTGGAGTTGGCGCCGCAACCTCAGTCCCCTTCCCCAGCCCAGGCGCTGCGGGGCTGGGGGAGCCTAGGGCCCTCAGTCCAGACAACAGGCTTCCACGGGTCCGGCCGAATGGCCATGCTGAAGCCAGTGCACCTAGGCCACCCCTCTTCGAAGCCGGTGGCGGGCCTTCTCACCCTCCAAACAACGCAGCCGGGACAAAGAAGGCGATGCAACCGGCCGCCGGCTGCACACCCACTCGGCGAATGGCCGAGAGACTGCAGAGGCGGCAGTCCCCGACCCGCCCGGGGCCCGCGGGCTCCCCGGCCCGGCGGAAGGGCGGCTGCGATGAGCGCCCGGGGCTCGGACGCTTCCAGCAGGCCCTCGGGCGCCCCGGGGCCTGAGGTCTGGCAGGCGCATGCCCTGCCCTTACCTTCAGCACGCCTTCGTCGTGCTTGGGGCTGATGTCCACTCCCTCCAGGGGCAGCGGCGCCGACTGCGCCCCGCTCTCCGCCGCCTTCATCTCCTCCGCGGTCATCGCCGCCCGGTGCGCCGTTTACTTCGGGAGCCGGACTCTGGGCGCGCGCCTAGCTCTGTCTGCCACCGGGGCCGCCCGCACCGGGATGCGATGGGAGAGCGCTGGCACGGCCGCTGAGCTGCGAACCGGCGGGAGGCTCGAGCACCTCTGGCTGCCCGCGCGCTCGCGGCCCGCGGCGGAGTCGGGCGCGGGAGCAGGAGGAGGTGGGTGAAGAGTGGCCCGGGGAGCGATTGGTCCCACCCCCCGGCCGGAGGGAGGGGCTGGGAGGAGCTGGAGCGGGGCGCCGAGGGGGTGGGGGCGGAGAACTTTCTGGAGACAGCAGTGGCTCGGCCGGTTCGGGTCCTTGGTGCTAAGGGCGCCTTTATGAATTTCTTTTTTTTTAAATCTCGTTGCTTCCTCCCGCTGGCTGCCTGGTACCCTCACCCCCTACTCCTGGCACCCTCGGACTGAGAGTATACCCCTACTCCCACCCCTCAGCGCCCCCCCGGCCCTCCGTCGGCCGTTTGCTGGTCCAACCGGCTTCTTCCAGATCTTTCGCGATCCCCCCACACCCCTCCAAAGCCGCCCCAGATCCGCCCTATACATTGCAGCCGCGGCGTGGTTTGTTGAGAGCGCGCAGCCGGATGTGAGTGCCGGCGAGTCCGTCTCCCCGGGACCGTAAAAGCCAACCGTCAACACAGACGGCGTGGCTCCCCACCTTTGCCCCGCGTTTACACTCTCCGAGGCAGGAGAAGGGAAGGGAATAGCGTCACCCCCAGTGCACAGAATTGGGGGCAAGCAACCTTGACTTCTCCGAGGCAGAAAGACCGCCGGATCTGCCGCCTTCGGCTCTTCAAAATGCCAGGCGCTGCCCATTTGCAAGAAATGACCCGCAGAGCGAAGGACTCTTGCATGGGGGCGCCCGTTAATTCCTCGACTATAATGAAATGGCCGTTTGGGTTAATATTTACAAACAAAAACTGTTTCAACTCATTAAAAAAGTCATTTCGATTTACAAAAGGTTGATGGGAAGGGATTTTTTTTTTCTCGACCTGTGGTTCCGGAGTAGAGTGGCGTGCCTAGCATTTGTTGACTTTGGAACACCTACTTATCCAAATAGCCTTTGACAAAAAGATCCAGCCAGAGAGGGTCCTGGTTTTGCTCAGCACTTACCCTGTTTATCCTAGTGCTGGTGAGGAGTGAATATCAATAAGTATTTATTGGCTGCGTGCCTCTTCTTTATTCTGAGAATAATTTTTTTTTTGAGTTCTTACCATATACTTGACATTGTGCTGCTGTACACAGAATATCCCATTTAGGTAGGTAATTAAAAGAGCTTTTTCAGATGAAATTTCAATTCGATAATTCGTTGTAATCCCTCTTGATGGAACGTGACTGGAAGGGGTTGCAGAAGAAATAAAATCGTTCTCTCCAGCCATTAACAGACTAAATGAGTTTAGCCCAGATGAACTTTCTCAACAGACTACTGGAGATACCCTCAGAAGATCGGGGAGGTGGGGGAGAGTTGACTCAGTGGGGGTTAAAGCTATTTCCTTTCTGCGTTTTACTAGTAGGGTACGGAAGTAACAGTGCCAGGGCTTTCCGAAATTCCAGAAGGCTAGGATGGTGGGTATGGGCTTGCTGGGTGGCAATTATCTCGGTTTGCTTATGTACCTGCTGGTTCTCAGTGTGTGGTCGTTTCTGTTAAATCCGAGGGCAGTCGGATATTACCTGGCAGTGGAAGTTGGGATAGAAAGACAGAGTTCACCTTTAAGGTAATATATCTGCATTTTTTTTCTTCGTTGAAAGCAGACAATGCTGATCTGACTCGTCTTGAATTCGGTTCAGCACATATCCACTGAGCTTTTACACTCTAGCACAGTAGAAAGAGCATGCACTTCCCGGTAAGGAAAGAGCTGGGGTGCCCACTCACCAGCTGTTTGATTTGGGGCAGGTTGCTTCATCTTTAAGTCTCAAGTTCTTGTCTGTAAAAGGAGATGGTAACATCTGTAAGTGAGGGTGGTTGTGATGGTTCTAAAAGTGGGAATGTGTGCCAGGGTATCTAGCAAACAGCCCGCCTTCAAGTGGTGGTTAATAAATAATGTTCTTGCTAAGATGATAAGGGCCATGGTGGAGATGGGGACAAAGTGCCAAGGTAACAGAAACCTGGAAGTGAAAGAGGACAGATGGGATGGCACAGAAAGGAGAAGGGAGTGTGGGAAAGGTTTCCAGTGAGAAAGCTGTGTCCCAAGAGGGAGCTGGATGGAAAGCAGGAGGGGAACCTGCCTTCTTCCCCCTGGATTTGCGTGCTTGAATCTCAAAGCAGGGCCTTGTTGTTTCAAGATTTCTTGTTATTATTTACACTATATTTTTCTGATTGTAAAACTTACAGAAAATGCATAGATGTGTAACTGAGAAGTTAGGATTTAGGGGATGACTATGATTACTGAATCATTATATGGATGTTTCTTTTTACTTTCTGGTATATTAGCATAGATGGAGGGAAATAAATACCTGAAATCTCTGAACTGTAATCCAGCTGCCTTATCTCTGATAATGATTGTATTAACTATATAGCCTTTATCTTGTGATTGTAAAAACCTCGTGACTGACCCTCACTTGTACCCCCTTATCCTGTTTTTCGACTTTAGAGTCTTATGATCACTAAAGACAGCCCCTAATGTTTATTAATGAAGGGCCTTGAGTCAGCCCAGAACTAACCTACCCCATTCCAAAACTATCTTGCTAGATGGAACTGGGTCTAATCAAAATTGGCCTGCCTGACGTGCACAGTAGCTGAACCTTTAAATGACCTGTATCTCATTATAATACTAAAAATCATGCCCGTGATCATATTAAGGCCAGTATTTTCTTAAATACATTCTGTGACTAAGCATGTAATCAATCTGTGCATGACTGATAATTAGGTTCCCTCTAATTATGTCAGCTAGAGCTGTTGTGCACATTATCCTAAAATCTGCCCATCTTTTGATACTATAAAACCATCGGAGTTACTGTAGTTCAGGGAGACAGAGTTTTAGGCCAATAGGCAATGGACTCGCTCCCTTTGAAATCACTTTGTCTCAGGAATTGGTCATTTGAGCACGTTGGGCAGAGAGCCCACCATTTTGATTGGTATCAGATGTCTTACGTCTTCCTCCTCTTCACTCCTTTTCCGGCCCACTTAAATTAGTATGCCCATTAAACTCTCCGACAAGATGTTTAACAATGTAGTTCTTTTTACTGGTATCACTCAGCCATTCAAAATCCTTCCAGAATGTCTCCCTTTTGCTGGATAACACTTTTTTTTAATCATGCACCTTACTCTGTACATCACTTATTGGCACTGCTGGGGTTAGAAGCTTTATTGCCAAAATAAGCCTTCCTGGGTTTACCTGGTTTATCTCTCTAACTCTACACCCATCCTTTAGACTTGTTTTTTAAAGTTGTTGTTTTGACCTTAAGCTGCCAATGCACATAAAAAATTTTTTTTAATTATACCATATTTGAGTCATTCAAAACAATGTGAGATGAATAGCTTTGTGTGTATACATGTACACACACATGCACACATGTGTTATATAACATACCAATACAGTGAAACTTGGGAATCTACCACCCAACCTAAGAATTAGGGTATTGCCAATATGATTTGTTTCAAAAATGGATTGCCAAAAATTGTTAATGATTCTTACATAATGCTTGGTACTTTTGGTGTCTGTTGATTGAGAAAGCACAAAGTATACTAACAAAAAAGCTACTACATGTTTTATAAAACTTTTTTTAGTTATTACAGTTCCATTTTCATACACTTGAAAAATACTAGACTTCTATGTGGGAGACTAATTTAATAAAGGTTACGATCATGGGCTCAGGATTGGATTCACCTGGGTTCAAAGGCCAGCACAGCTCTGGGTTGGGTTCACCTGCATTCCAATCTCCGCTTCATCATTGAACTCACCGTGAGACCTGCGGCAGGTTTTCTTCAACCCTTAAATGGGAATCGTGATAGTCCATAGGGTTTCACTGAGGATTAAATGAGTTACTATGTGTGTGGTACTTACAGCAGTGCATGGCACATAGTAGTTAAGTGGTAATTGGTGTGGGAGCCACGTTTTATTTATTCATCCTGTTGGTTGTTGGTATGTGGCCCAGCTTGGAGGACCCAAGGTCCCCAGCCTCAGGTTGAGGACCACTGGGCTAGACCAGGCTTTGGTCCATCAGTTCTAGAGGAATGTGTCTCTCCTGTTGTTAAACCACATCCGTACTTGATTCTTTAACACTTGATTGTGAACTTGGCTAATAGAATTCATAGTTGCTTTGTGTGCTGACATTGTCATTTCAACAAGACTGGGAGCCCCTTGACGGTAAGGACTTGATCTTAACACTTTTTTGGGCCCCACCATTATTCACACTTCCCAGGGGGAGGAGGGTGGGATAGTTGGTGGTTTTCCTGCTGCCTAGAACTTTTTCTTCTTCTTTTTTTAAAAATCTAATTTCTTGCTTCAGATAAATATGTTTTCTTGTTTTTCTCTTAGGAGACATAAAAAGTAGCTGGCTTTCTTTCTCCTGTGTCTGTGGATGCACTGAAATTTGGCTTTGGCCTTATTCATTAGAGGGTCAAATAGCCAAATGTCAGCTTCAGCATTATTTCTTGCTTCCCCAAACTTGGGTGTGTAGGTTATCATCTGTGGGAAGCGTTTTGGCATCTGCTTGGCCACTTTGTAACCAAGAGCCGTTTTATAAGCTGAGCTGAGCTGAATTCCTGCTCCCTTGCCTTCTTTCCTAAGTTTCAACTCCTCTAATCTTAGTTTCGCCCTCCAGTAAACTAGCCCCACCTGTAAATCAGCTGTTGCTGGGACTTTCCAAAGTTCCTCTTCTAAGTTTCCTCTTTCTAGCCTATAGCTGGGACTTT
>PVKY010015682.1:0-10084 GCA_004027775.1 Bradypus variegatus | reverse complement strand
AGGAAAGGGAGGGGCTCAACTCTACTGCTCATCTGTGAATCTGGAACCAGACCCCAAGGCCTGGGGGAGCAGAGCCACAGGCCGCACCCTCTTACACAGGCAGCGACAGGCTGACAGGTGGATTTGCCCGGCAGAAAAGCACAGGTGTCTTAATCCGCTAAGAAAAGCCATCAGGGAAACCAGATACTGAAATATTACCTCCTTATGTGACCTGGGCATATTGTCATCTGGGAAAACCTGATTGGGGTGGCCTGGGAGGTCAGATGCCTAGACAACAGAAAACTACAACCTATACTAAGAAGTGAAGCTATGAACCAGTCAAAGGAACAAACGTACACTTCAGGTGAGATACAGGAATTTAAACAAGTAATGATACATCAGTTCAAAATGTTTAGAGAATATTTCACAAAAGAGATAGATGCTGTAAAGAAGACAGTAGGCATATATAAGGCAGAAATTGAAAGTTCAAATCTATTCTGTTTGGGGTGTGCTGGGCTTCTTGGATCTGTAATTTTATGTCTTTCATAAGAGACAGGAAATTTTCATTGATTATTTCCTCTATGATTGCTTCTGCCCCTTTTCCCATCTCTTCTCCTTCTGGGACATTCATGACACATACATTCATGCATTTCATGTCATTCAATTCCCTGAGACATTGCTCATATTTTTTCATTCTTTTCCCTATCTGTTCTTTTGTGTGTAGGATTTCAGGTGTCTTGTTCTCAGTTCCTGAGTGTTTTCTTCTGCCTCTTGAGATCTGCTGTTATATGTTTCCATTGTGTTTTTTTATCTCTTGTATTGTGCCTTTCATTTCCATAGATTCTGCCAGTTGTTTTTCCAAGCTTTCAATTTCTACCTTATGTTTGCCCAGTTTTCTTTATAGCCTTCATCTCTTTTGTTGTATCTCCCCTGAAATTGTTGATTTGGTTTTTTATTTAATTTAGCATATCTTTGAAAATCTTTAATAGATTGTTTCATTAAAGTGAAACCATATCTCAACTGTATCTTGATTGAAGTGCAAGTTTGTTCCTTTGACCGGGCCATATCTTCATTTTTCCTAGTTAAGATTGTAGTTTTTCTGTTGTCTTGGCATCTGGTTTCCTTGGTTACCCCAATCAGATTTTCCCAGACCAGAACAGGTTCAGGTCTCAGAATGGGGTTATATACAGGGTGTATCTTAGAAGAACATCAGAGTTTCCTGCAAGGCTTCCAGTTGCTGTGCTTTTCCTAACCTGCCCAGCAGGTGGCACCTGTCAGCCTGTCACTCCCAACTGGTGTAAGGAGATGTGGACCCTTCAGTTTCTGTTTTGGCTGTTTTCCCCCAGGCTCTGGGGTCTGGTTCTGAAGGAAAAGCTGGGTTCTACCTCTTTCCTCTTAGGGAAGATACAACCCCTAGGAAGTTATCATTTGCATTTGAATTGTCTCTCTGACTCTGTTATCTCCACCCCTGTCTGGGTCAGAGCACTGCAGACTGAAAATGGCTGCAGCTCTCTCCTCTGAGCCACTCAGGTTGAGAGAGAAAAAGGGACAGAAAGCCCCCTTTCAGAGCCAGTACACAGCCCCCCGGTTTCACTTGTCGGCCAGAGGTAACAGCTGTTGTTCTGGGCTCTCCCTCCCGGGACTGATGAGTCTTCTGGTTCCTTAAGGTCAGTCATCAATAAAAGCCTCTGTCTGCTTGTTGGGGGGTTGTAGCTTGTATTCAGCAGTCCACATTTGCTAATTAAAATCCCAGATGGAGCTCAGTTGAGCTATATTCACTTGCTGGGACAATGCTGCTTTCTACCACAGCAAGGTTTTGCAGCAAAGCCTGTTATGGGGGGAGGGGGCTCCTGGCACTGTTCTGCAGTTATTACTTACAGATTTTATGCTGCAATCTCAGGCATTCCTCCCAATCAAGGTTGGTCTACGATGTGTAGACAGTCATGGTTGTCCCCCAGCAGTTATTCCAAATTATTTAGTAGTTATTCCTGGTTGTTCATTAATTGTTCCAGGGGACTAACTAAATTCTACTCCTCTCTATGCCACCATTGTGCCCCCTCTCCTGGCCAATTTTTTGACAAAGGGTGAAAAATCCATATGCAAACATTTTTAAAATACCTTATACTAAGTCTGGCACCTTATACAGAAATTACCTTATAATGGCTCAGTGATCTAAATGTAAAACATAAAATTATAAAACTTTTAGAAGAAAACATAGGAAAAAATCTTTGTGACCACGGGTTAGGCAAAGGGTTGTTAGACATGAAACCAAAAGCACTATCCATAAAAGAAAAAAAAAGATAAATTGGTCTTCATCAAAACTAAAATTACTCTGCTAAAGACTCTATTAAAAGAATGAAAAGACAAGATACAGATTAGGAGAAAATGTTTACAAATCATGCATTTGACAAAGGATTCATATCCAGAACACAGAAAGAATTCTCAAAATTCAAAAAAAACCAAACACCCCAATTTTTTTTAAATAGGGAAAAAAATGTGAACAGACACTTCACCACAAAGGATATGCAAACAGAAAAATAAGCATGTGAAAAGATGTTTAACATGACTAGCCATTAGGGAAATGCTTAAGCCACGATGAAATACTGCTATATATTATTAGAATGGATACAAGAAAAAAAATACTGACAATCGCATGTGTTGATGAGGATACAGAGTAACTGAACTCTCATACATTGCTGGTGGGAAAACCAAATAGTATAGCCTTTCTTGAAAAGTTTGCAGTGCTTCTTTTTTAACTAAACATACATTTACTATATAACACAGTAATCCTACTTTTAGGTGTTTACTCAAGAGGAATGAAGACTTTTGTTCACACACACACAAAAAACCTGAATATGAATGTATAAACATTTGTATAAAGCAGCTCTATTCATAATCACAAAAAAACCAGGAAACAACCCAAATTTCCTTCAGCCAGTGAATGGATAAACCAACTGTGTAGCTTCACCATCTGCACAGCTTTGCATAGTGAAATACTATTTAGCATTTACAAAGAATGAACAATTGATACACTCAACAACTTGGGTGAATCTCAAAGGCATTATGCTCAGTAAAGCAAACCATAATTGAGTCAGAAAAAGTAATAGTGAGCCAAGAGTCAAAATCTTTAATTGAGAAGTTTTGAAGCATTCCTGTTAAATTCAGGAACATGACAAATATGTCTGCTGTCTTCTGGGGGAGGGAGGTACTGGGGCAGACAGGTATTAAGAGGCAACAGGATTAGAAAGCAGATAAAATTATCATTATTTGCACATAACAGGAGAATCTAATAGAACCACCAAAACCAATGAAAGTTGACTGGAATGATCCCATTATGATAGCAATAAGATTTATAATATTCTTAGGAATAAATATTACAAAAAGTGGGCAAGATCTTTGTGTATAATATATCCTATATACAAATATATTATTACAATTGAAAGGAGAATAATAATGATAATAAAATGAAAATGAGTGTTACCATATCACCACTTCAGAAACATTTCCAGGAGTTCTGAAGCCCCTTTGGTTGTCCTTCCTGATCCATACCCCTTACCCCAAAATGCCTCAAAATACAATCACTATTCTGTTTTGTGATTTTTATTTCCTTCCTATTATAGGTTTGCTACTATGTATCCAAGAGGTAAAGGTCAATGAAAATAATAAAAACTTCATTAGAGGACATAACAGAATATCTGAATTTGATTGAGAGGAGTACCCTAGGTTTCAATCTCACTGTTTGTCAGAATGACAAAAATCATACTCACAAGAATGTCTAAAATGAACAAGAATAATAATTCCAGATGTTGGAAAGTATGTGGGGCAGTGGAAACCCTCACACAATACTGGTGGGCCAGTAAATTGTAAAGGCACTTTGGAAACAGTTTAGCATCATCTATTAAAATTGAAAATATACATAAACTGTGATCTAGCAATTCTCCTAGGTATATCCTCAAGAGAAATAATGTATATATATGCACCAAAACATACATGAAAGAATGCATATAGCAGCATTATTCGCAGTAGCTGAACAAAACAGCCAAAAACTGAACAGAATCCAAATGTCTATTAACAGAAGGAACAAAAAATGATATTGTCATACAACTAAATATTATAAAGGAAGAGAATGAACTAATTATAATGATAACAATGGATGAATCTCATAAATGCAACGCTGTGTGAAAGAAATCAAGTACCTGGGTATTTACTTTCAAAAAACAGGCAAAACTAAACCATAGTATTAGGAACATAGTTAGGTAATAAAGCAAAAAGCATGGAAGTGATTACCATAAATTTCAGAATGCTGATTATTTCTGGGTAGGAAGAAGTGGGGCAGTAATGAGAAAGGTCAGGGATTCTGGGATACTGGAACTATTCAATTTCTTGACTTGAGTGGTAATTACACAGGTATCACTTTGTGATAATCCTTCAGTGTACATTTTTCTGCATGTGTGGTACAACACGCAAATCAGATTCTGAAAAAAAAACTGTCCAAGAATAATAAAGCAATTTTAAAGATGAACAAGAAGGGAGTATTGTTATAAAACTTCAGTAGTAAAGACAATTGATATGGGTGAAGATAGACAAATGGATGAATGGAAAGGAACGAAGATCCCTGTTACGGTGCCCGCGAGTCAAGTCGAGACAGCCAAACTAAATTTTAAAAGAGCCTTTATTTAGCCGGCCGGCGACTGTTCACCATCACTCCACGCAGGGAGTTCAGTGAGCAGCCCCTTCCCTAATTTGTTGAGGGTTTATATAGGCAAAAATCACATCTTGATCATGCAGTAAGCTCGTGAACAGAAGCAGAGAGCAGCTTGTTGATTGGTTACTGTTTGAATCACAATGTTTTTGATGATTTCATGGCAATCATATACAAGGAAATTGGCCCCAATTATTTCTGGCAATATAGTAAGCCTTTTTAACAGAAAACAAAGCTAGTAGTTAATGGTTACAAAAACTTCACAATAAGTTTCACCCGATGCAGTACAACCATTGTGAAAAGGGTCACGCTTGGCTAATGTATACAACCGCAGTTTCATTTCCTGCTTACTATGACCTAGTGCCACTTAACAATTTTGCTTTTGCAACGGTTAATGGGTGAAGATTTAGGGGAAGGGGCTTACTTCAATCCCCAAAAAGACCATACATCTACAATATCTTGGTATTATAGAGGTGGCATTACAATCAAAGGGAAAGGGGAGATTAGAGGGGGAAAAAAAATCCTAGGATGGAACCTTGGGAATGTGTTTTAGTTTCCTGGGCTGCTCAAGAAAATATCAGAAAACAGGCTGGGTTAAACAATGGGAATTTATTCACTCACAGTTTCCATGTTAGGAAAAGGTCCAAATCAAGCCGTCATCTAGGTGATATTCCCTCCTCAAAGACTGTGGCTTTCTGGGGCCGGCTGCTGGCGATCCTTGGTTAACTTGTTCTATGGCAAGACATGGCGGCTCTCCTGGTCTCTCCCTTCTATTTTGTATTCCTTTGATGTTCAGCTTCCGGTTGTTCCCTCTGGCTTCCTCTGTCTGAATTTCATTCTGCTTGTAAAGAACTCCAGTAATGAACTTAACACCCATCCTGAGTGAGGGGGGGCACGCCTTAACTGAAATAACCTCATCAAAAAGCCCTATTTACAATGGGTTCACACCCACAGGAATAGATTGAGAACGTGTTTTTCTGGGGTACACAGAACTTCAAACCACCACAGAATGCCAACAAGAAACGATCTTTTTAAGACTCTCCTTATAAACATTAAATTAGTCAAAATGTAAAGTATGGCGCCCCCTTGAAGTTCAGTGGTGACAGGCCGTTCCCCGCTGCTAGGTGGCATCTGGAGGTTAGATGGTGGGGGAGGAGCACGCATGCGCAGAGCGTTTAGATTCACAGGCCGTTGAAACTCGCACGCACGTTACGCACACAGCGCTTACTCGTGCGCAAGGTATTCACTCACGTGCCGTGCGTTTTGGCCTCCACCGGGATACGCACGCTCAGGCGCTTACGTGAGCACGCACAGTCGAGCTGTCGGATTATTCCAGTTTTCTGAGCGCAGCCGAGCTGTCACCCGCGGACCGAGATGTTCGAGCTGCCCGCGGAGAGCCGGGCCCCACAGCCGGGCGCCGCGACTGGCGGCTGCGACATCCCGCAGGCGGAGTTATGCGGCGGGAGGCTGGAGCCGGCCTCGGCGCAGCCCGAGGAGGCCAGGGAAGGCCCGATGGCGGCGGCCGGGGGAGCCCGGTTGTTGGAGCCTGCGGAGGAAGAGGGTCCTGAGAGCAGGCCCAGGCCCAGAAACGACCGAGGCCTGGCTGCACTGCCATATCGCTGCCTCCGTCATCCGCTTATTGTCTTAGGAATTACTTCCCAGCAGTTCATCCGCCACTATCTGGAAAACTACCCCGTTGCCCCGGGCAGAATACAGGCGCCTGAAGGACACCGCCGGCGACTTGTGGAAGCCGGCAGAGCTAGGGAAGCAGCGTTTGATGCCGAGTATCAGCGGAATCCTCAGGAGATGGATTTTGATAGTTTAACATTTACCGTATCTCTGACTGCATCTGAAGTTATCAATCCTCTGATAGAAGAACTTGGTTGTGATAAGATTATCAATAGAGAATAGTTAGGTGAGAACTTCAAGAGAACCTCTGCATTCAAGACAGTTATATGTCAATCCAATAAGTTGATTTAAAAAAACAAAGTTTTGACAGCAAAAGTAGAAAAAACCGTTGAAAAGCTTATTTAAAAAATCAGACAAGAAATGGAAAAAAATGTCACAAATGTTATAAGATTTGCTTATTTTCTTTGAGTTTGTTGTTGAGCCAGGTTTTTTTCCTGTGTTATGGAAAATGTCTTTTAAAATTGCTTTACCAAAAAGTAAAGGATACTTTGGTAAAATTGAGACTTGATGAAGAAAAATTGCCAATACTAGACCCCATTTGATGAAAGAAATTATCAAATAGCAATGATAAACAAAGAGTTGTTACTGAATTATTAAAACTGGAAGGCTCTGGAGAGAACTTGAAATTTTCAGAATATGTACTCTTTTCATGTCAGATTCAAAAGAAATTTTTAGTATAAGATATTTTGTGTTTTCTGAGGTATTTCAAATGACAAGCCAAGTACATATTGTATGTGTTATATAATAAACCATGTTTTCAAGAATATCTGAATATCTCGATTTTTTCCTTCCCTCAATTTTAATTTTCTGTTGAAGTTTTTGGTAAATAATCTATCCACAAGTCCCCATAAATATTAAATACACAGCAAAAAGATTGCTGTCCCTATCCCATTCTACCCAGTACCAGCCCCTCATCTGTCTTTCCACTTTTTTCTTATGCACACACAAGCAAATATAAATCTAGGTGGGATTTTTTTTCCCTTCCTAAAAATTGATACATTATATTTGCTGATTTATACATTGCTTTATCATTAATAACATACCTTGAAGATCCTTCCAAACCAAGAAATTTCTTCATTTTTAGAGTTGTATTTTCTTCCATTCTGTGGCTATGTCCTAATTTACTTAACCAGGAACCTATTGATGGGCACTGGGATTCTTTCCAATCTTTTTCTATTACCAAAAAAAACAAAACAAAACACAAAATGCTACAAAAGTTAATGTACACATATGACATATTATGTGTGCAAATACAGTATGACATCAATTCTTTTCATATTTTAACATCTCTGAATTTGGAATATATCTTACATTTATATTTGATGGTGTAATACAGCATTTTTCTTAACTTTTCATAAAAATAATGGTTTATCTTGTAATCAGTAGCTTCTTAGATTCTTTGTTACATAAAACATAACAAAGTGAGAAGTCTGCACCAACATATGCATTTGAAATTGTATGCATGTTTCTAAGCTACTTTCCATACATGTTGTACCTCTGATGAACACGGATGTTTCCTTACAGACTAGCCAACTCAGTAGAACCATCAAATGCGATCTGATAGTTGAAAAATGGTATTTCAGTAGTTTTAATTTGCCTTTCTCTTATTACAAGGTTAAATTTCTTTTTATTTGCTTAAGAATCATAAGTATTCCCTTTTCTGTGAACTATCTCTTCCTATCTTTTATCTTTTTATCTCCTGAATCATTTTGTCCTCTTTATTGATTCTAGGAGCTCTTTATGTATTAGTTACATGAGATATGATAATAGCTTAGGATGTGAGTTAGAAATATTTTTTTTCCAGTTTGTGGTTTGTCTTTGGCTTTTCTAAAAGCTTCTTTGTTTTTGTTTTCTGTTTTTAAGTCTGCAGCATTTTGAATCTCAAGGTTTTCTTGGCATGTGTGTGTCTGTGTGGCTTCACTCTTCATGTCTGAATCTTTGAACCATTTGGAATTTATCCTGGTGAACAACATGAGGTAAAGATCCAGTTTTTTTTTTTTCAGATACCCAGACACTGCTACTAAATAGTCCATCTTTTCCCCATTAATTTTAATTTACAGTGCCTCTTCATCATATACTAAACTGTGTTTTAGACTTGTTAACTGGTTTTAAATATGATAATGCTAAAACCTCTTATTCTTTTTCTGTGTGTTTCTGGCTATTTTTGTTCATTTATGTTACTACATGAACCTCAAGATCACCTTATATCAAACAAATCTTTTTATTAAATTCACATTACACTTATTTATATATTGCCTAAAGGATAAATTGCTATCTTTAAGATGCTGAGTCTTCCCAGTCAAATGACCTATTTTTCCATTTTTAAAGACTTTCTTTGTGTCCTTCAGAAGAATATTCATGTTTCCTTAAAATAGATCTTTCTCAGGTCTAGTTACATTTATTCCTAGATATGTTATCTTTTATATTTTTTCTATTGTAAATGAGGATATATCCATTATATATATTTTTAAGCTTACCTGTGTATTTAAAATATTGATTTCTGCATATTTATTTGATAGCCGGTTAACTTATTTGAATTCTCGTATGCATTATAGTAGTTTTTCATTCTGTTCTCTTAGGTTGGGGAAAGTCATCTGTAAATAGTGGTAGTTTTGCCTTTTTGTACAATTTTTATACCTCAGACTTCTCCAGAAATAAATGGGGTCACAGGGTACCAAGAACAACAACATAAGGTGAGAATCATTTCATCTTCAAAGTAGAAAATATCCCTTAAAATAGTAAATTTTTATAATTCCATACCTTTGCAGAATTTAGCTTCTATACTAGTAGAGAAAGTAGATATAATAAACATGTAAATTATTTGTATTCCAGGCAAATTCAATAGCCACTGCAGAAGCCTTAAGGCAGGGGCTTTCTGGGTTACTTGAGGAACAGTGAGAAAGGCAGTGTGACTTGGAGCAGAGTGAGCAAGGGGAAAGTACTAATGAAATCAGAGAGGTGACAAGTTGGCCAGACCTGCCCTTGGAGTGGTGCCTCGTAGACGATTGTGGAGACTTTGGCTCTTAGAAGCTAGTGGAGGTTTTCAGTAGAAGAATGGCCAGTCTGATTTACATTTTAAAAGAATCATTCTGGATTGTGTATTAAAAATAGATTGCTATGGGCAAAGTAGAAGCCAGGAGACCAGTGGAAAGATACCATAACAAACTACGTGAGAGATGATAATGGCTCAGCAGGATGGTAGCAGTGACAGAGTGAAGAGTGATTAAATTCTAATTATGTTGTAAAAGTAAACCATAAGAGTTGCTGATGGATTGAATGTCATATTTGAAAGAACAGATTTTTTCATCCTGAACAGCTAGAAGGACTGAGTTGCTTTCAGTTGAGATGGAGAGTTTGTGGTTGAAGCTTATTTGGGGTTACAGATGAAAAATTGTATTTTGAAGGTATTAAGTTTGAGATGCCTGTTTGACTTCCTAGATGTCCAAAATTAGTTCACCATACAAGTTGTATTCAGAAGACAGGTCTTGGCTCTTGCATAAATCTGGGAGTTGTCACCAAATAGATCAGGAGTTTTTTTTTTTAATATTCATTTTATTGAGATATATTCACATACCATGCAGTCATACAAAACAAATCATACATGCAATTGTTCACAGTACCATTACATAGTTGTGTATTCATCACCAAAATCAATCCCTGACACCTTCATTACCACACACACAAAAATAAGAATAATAATTAAAGTGAAAAAGA
>PVKY010015681.1:0-10070 GCA_004027775.1 Bradypus variegatus | reverse complement strand
GTAAAATGAGCAACTTCTCCCATATCCAAAAAGCAGTGCTGTAGTCACCCCAAAGGAGCAGTCTGAACCCCTCCACACGCAAAATTTGTTACGGCTGTCAAGAGACATAGGCACCAAGAGAATTTCAAAAAGTTTGTTACTCACATAATGAGGCTTTCTAGAGAGAGTAGTGCAGGTTCCCAAAATTGCTTGAAAATGGCTTTAGAGAATGGGAATAGGAGAGTGGTTGGGGGGGGTTTTAGGATAGTTAGGGGGTGGGGCTGGGTTGAGGTTTCCCCACACACCAGGGAACTCCATGTTGGCACCAAAGGAAGAAGCACTGCTGGGTTTTCTTGTCAGCTTGCCCAGATGGGGGGCAGAAAGGAGAGGGAGTTGTGTGGCTTAAAAGGTGTCAGCAGTCAAACATCAAAAATGGAATTGTTCTAGCTTGCTAATGCTGCCAGAATGCAAAACACCAGAAATGGATTGGATTTTATAAAAGGGGGTTTATTTGGTTACACAGTTGCAGTCTTAAGGCCATGAAGTGTCCAAGGTAGCACATCAACAATCAGGTACCTTCACTGGAGGATGGCCAATGGTGTCCAGAAAACCTCTGTTAGCTGGGAAGGCTCGTGGCTGGCGTCTGCTCTGGAATTCTGGTTTCAAAATGCCTTTCTCCCAGGGTGTTCCTCCCTAGGCTTCAGCTCCTCAAAAACATCGCTGTTAGTTGCTCTTGGGGCATTTGTTCTCTCTTAGCTTCTCTGAAGCAAAAGTCTGCTTTCAAAGGCCATGTCCAAAATGTCTCTGTAAGCTGAAGCTCCTCTCTCAGCTCCTGTGTATTCTTCAAAGTGTCCCTCTTGGCTGTAGCAAGCTTGCTCCTTCTGTCTGAGCTTTTATAGGGCTCCAGTAAACTAATCAAGGCCCACGCTGAAGGGGCGGGGCCATGCCTCCATGGATCTAATCAGAGTTATCACCTACAGTTGGGTGGGTCACATTTCCATGGAAACACTCAATCAAAGAATTACAATCTAATCAACACTGATACATCTGCCCACACAAGACTGCATCAAAGGTAATGGTATTTGGGGGACATGATACATCCAAACTGGCACAGGAATCATATTCTTAATTACACAGTTAGAAAAGATAGGAAACCCTAGTATAACACTTATCTGTTGCTAAAGTAATATTGCATAACAAACAACCCCAAAACCTCAGTGGCACACAGAAATAAATTTTATTGTTCATATATCTAGAGTCAGCTACACAGCTTTGCTGATCTTGCCTGAGTGCACTCATTTACCTAAGTCAGCTGATCTCTGCTGACTTTGCCAAGGGTGGCTGCAGAGACTTAGCTCTGCTCCATGTCTCTTGCTTTCCAACAGAATGGCATAGGCATATTATCATGGTAAAGGCAGAGATGCAAGAGGAAGCAAGGCCAGTCCCACAAGTACTTGGTAAGCCTCTGCTCATGCCAGTTTTGCTAATATCCTATTGGCCACGCAAGTTACACAGCCAATTCCAGAGTCACAGTGAGAAGGCAAAAGATGGGTATATAAAGGAATGAAGCACTGGGACCAGTTTTGCAATCTACCATACCTATGAATGGATCAGCAGCGTCACAATTCCTATCCTGGTTTATAGAAATAAGAGAAAGTCAATTCAATAAACTATTCATTATTAAGTACTAGGTACTGCATTTGCAATTGGAGCTACAAAAATAAATGAGATAGTGTTAAGGAGCTCACAGTCTGATGTTGGAAAATAAATTAATAAATTGTTTATATGAATCCATTAAAATTCAGTGTGATAAGTGCAACAACAGATATTTTACTAAGAGGTAACACAGAAAGGAGGCTGACTACCCCTGTAGCCTCCTTTACCATAGATTTCAATTTAATGAATGGAATTACTATCAAATTGCTACAACTGTCAGGACATGAAAAGAAAGCTTACTAACACTCCCCAATGCAGGGCTTCAAAAAAATGCAGCCTCTCTAGAAGCAAAACTAGCTGTAAGTTCTGTTCAGCTGGCAGAAAGCCATTTGATTCTTTTGTTGCTCCATTATACTTAGCAGGCTAGTTCAACCAAAATTTATTCTGTGCCTACATGTGCAAGCTATTTTGCTAGGAACTGAAGATACTGATTACTTCCTCCAAATAACTTACAGTTTAGCACTGTTTACATGTATCAAGAAAACAGAAGCCATTCTACGTATTTTAAACAGAGGGAATTTAATACAGGGAAATGGTTACATAGGTGATGGAAGAACTGAGGTCCCAAAAATGGGACAGTGAGTCAATCCAAATCTTAGAAACTACAGGAAGCCACCTCCAACCCCAGGGCTGGAGAGACAAGGGGTGCTAGGACAGAAGCTAGAACCATTGTGTGCCTGTCACAAAGAAGATGCCTTCATTTATGTCAGAATGAGGAGTGGGAATACACTGGTTTCTACCTTCTTGTTGCCCTCCAGTCTTCCATTGGTTTTACCTAGATTGCTGGCAAGTGAGCAGAGGAAGGGTGAAGGTGGGATCTGAGAGGAAATAGACAACAGCTAGCATGCTATACAACCTACATTTGCATTAAAAGTCACACAACAAGCATCTACTAGGCTTGCTCAGTGATTCATTTAAAGAATAGTTCTATTTTATGTCTCGGAGTAGGCTATGATGCAGTATTGTGTGCTAATTGTACCTTTTGAGGTTTAGTTTCTTTTGTTCTCAATAGGCACCTAATTTCTCTTTTTTTAAGATCACCAGGACATTCTGATATGCCCAATCAGTTGAGAGCAAGGAGTGAATAGTGTTTTTTCAAAGAAACTCTTCAAAAGAGTTTCAAAGAGAATCTTAATCTGAAGGCCAATGTATAAAGTATATAAAAGAAAAGTTGCTCTGCTTCAGGTAGAGGTTGGGAGCCTGGATCTTCCTCCAAACTCAGCCATTCCTGGAGAGACAGTTAGATTTCCAAGTCGATCCATCTCGTTCATCGACATACAATGACCCATTCAAGTCACTGTAGTATTATGTGGCATTAACTAAAGCCTGAATTAGACCTACATTAGCCTCAAATAAAGTAGAGTTCTGAAAATAGCACATAAGTCTCCAGGTTATTAACTATAAAATGGAATCATCATTGGTGGGATGTTATCCCAGTAGTTCATAGCATAGTTTAGAAAGGAGACTGTGGATTAATCTCCCAGCATGTGGCAGGTAGAGTCGTCAACTTTGAAACAAATTTCTTTGAAAAACAAAGATAGAGATAAAACACTTCGCTGGATCTTCTCCGTTAGTTGAGACTGTTCAGAAGGGAAATTTTTTGCCATTGTTCTTCAAATATTTTTTTCCTGTTAGTTAAACGAAATCATTTTTTAAGGAGCTTGCCTAGGAGGAAGACTAATCACTCATGTTCCTTCCATATCTTTCAGGTCCTACCCCATACTTTTAAAAGTATCACACAGAAACTTTTGGGAGGGTGGGCTAAGAGTGTGGGGGCAGGAAAGCAGATTGAAAAATACATTCTCCAGTAAGCACAAATCCACCGACCTATTTAAGTGGCTCTGTCCTGAGTGATTCCTGGAGACATGTTTTATTTCCATTAAGGAAAAAAAAAAACAAAAACTTCAAACCTTCACTGTTCATGTCTCAAAACTGATAGGAAAAGTATCTAATATTTGAAGTATTCAAGAAAAGCGCGAAGAAATAAAAGAAACCAATTTGGTTTCTTTGGGGCTCTCTGGACCACTTCAGGAGGAAGAACTTTCCTGGAGAGCCTTCAGGTTCGTTGGGAAGGGAACTCAAGACGGGCCTTAAAAGCTTGTCCAAATGCTGTTTTTTGTTTGTTTGTTTTTGTTTTGTTTTGTTTTGTTAGACAACAAAAGGAGTATAAGTGTTTAGGTGGCTGACGGTGACCCAAGCAAGCGGGTCAGTCTCACTTTTCTTCCTCCCTTTCTCCTTTTTCTCTTCCCTCATCTCTACCCCGTTGTCCTGTGGGCCTCTGCAGGGTCCTGGCTTTCTCGCCACTATCCTAGCCCCCTTGCGCATCCGCCCAGGGTGTGCATCTGCGCCCACTCCAGGGCTCACTCGGGACCCACACCTACGCCTTTCTCTCCGGCCGCCCCCACTCTTCCCGGCTAAAGGGGATCCCAGCCAAGGGGGCCGCCCCAGCGTCGGCCCTTCCCCGCCCCCGGGGGCCCGGCCGGACTTAAAGAGCCGGGCCGCGGCCGCCCAGCCCAGCCGCCCGCGCCTCAGCTCCGCGCCCGCCCGCGAGGCCGCGAGCGCCCCCAACCCCGACGGCAGCTCCGGACGCCGGCGCACGCCCCACGCGCCCTTCACCTGCGCCGCCAAGGGAGGACCCGGACGCAGGAACAGCGCTCCGCCCGGGGACACCGAGGCAGGGTCGCCGCTGCCGTCGCCCGTGGGCCCCCCGCGGGGATCCAGGAGAGCCAGCATGTCGGCCCCGCGCGCAGCCGCGGTCCTCCTGTTGCACCTGGTCCTGCAGCCGTGGCTGGGGGCCGATGCCCAGGCCGCCCCCCAGGGTAAGTGGGCTCGGGCCAGGCGCGGGGGCGACGGGCACTGGCTCACCCGCCCCACTTGGGCAGGTGGAGGGAACAGGTTGGCGCGCACTGCTTGGCCGCTGGCTCCTGGGACCTCACTCAGCACCTCCGCTGTCCCATCAAAGCACATTGTGATTGGAAGAGGTGATAATAGCATTTTTTGAGATTCGATTATCCAGTGATGAGACCAATTCCCTAAACAACAATTTTGGGGGGTGCAAAACTTGTTTTCAATCTATGGAAAGACGTCAAATTTACTTCAAAGCTCACCACCGGGCCCCAGACCTCTAAAACGTCCTGTGTGGTGTAGGGTGATATCCCGGTTCTGCACAAAGACTGGTCTCTGTCCCCGGCAGCCCCCCCACTCAGTTCTTGCCCTTAAATCCTTCGGACAGGGCGGGAGCGGTGTTCACCCAGAGAGGGACACCCCGGAGAGAGTCGCAGCACTACTGTTTGCTCTTCCACCTGGCTTTTTCTGCTTTGACTTTGCTTAGACCCCCAAAAGCAAACCCTCTTTCAGGAGATGGCTTAATCTCTTGATTCCTGAGATAAATAGAAAACGGAAGGACCAGGAGAATGGTCTTTTTCTATGAAAAAGCACAAATTTGGTAAATAATTTGAAAAGACACCTGGATAATCCTCAAACCCTTTTGTGAGAAGGTGTGGAAATAACCTTCCTGCAGAAAGCATTTACAGTTAAACAGAAATTTTTTTGTAAAGGCCAAAAGGAAAAAATGATTCAGCAAGAAAGACTACTTAGGGCTTTAACTGGTTTATCCAGCGTGGCGACCTTCATCTCTCTGAAATTGGAGCCCCAGTTGATTTATTACGGACTAAGCAAATAAAACTAGAAAAGACATAAAACTCGGAATAACAAGTGTTCTTCATGACAAAGTGGAAGCTGTGTAAGGAAAGCCTGGGAGGGTCCTCTGAACTCCCCTCACCTCCCCCTTCAGTAATCATATATTTAAATGTTGTGTTTCCCCCACCAAATTATTCATCTTGATTCCAGAAGAGGCAGCCAAAATGGTGGTTTCAGGGGGGTTCTGCGTTGCTAGCTTTTAGTTTAGGTTGAAATATTTGAAATTATGTGGTCTGTAGTATTTATTCGTAGTGACTTGTGCTTCTAGGAAGGAAAAAAGGAAGCTTTTAACACATTTCAAAAGTTTTCTTTCTACAGGTGATATTCGGCAGGTTTGAATTTATGGGTATAATATTTTGTGTTATATAAATTCTCAACATTTGAACACACAGCTTCATGATGTCCCTTATGTATGGATTCCTGTTGTTCCTTAGACAGACCTGCCTGGCTGTTTCATAGAGACTTGAACTGAGGTTATACAAACCTAAATTACCTGGTTTATTTAGTTGCTGTAGATGATCTGATTAAGTCAATTCTCTGATAGTTTCTTTTATTGAGTTATCTAGTTTGCAATTAGCAGCTCAACTGGATAATTTGCTTATCTTCTTTTTCCTCTGAGTTGCATAGCTAGAATCTTAAATTAGTGTGCATTTGTTTTACATACCATAGTAGGTGGGCTCATTCGTAGCAGTAATTTCATCTCTAGCACTAGAAGGTTGTGCTTAAATCCTGGCACTATCACTAAAATGTAATTACATTAATAGAAAATCGTAGTGTCTCATTTCCTTTTCAAAATGCTCTCCAAACTCATTACTAACTAATCAGAATTCAGTCTCCTGAGAGAGAAGCAAGTAGATTAGACCAACCATACAGAATGAACTACAGCAAGTTTAACTTGCATCAAATTATGATGAGGACATAGTCAAAGTAAGGATCAAGAATATGAACAGTGGTTTTGAATGCCGTTCCCATGCCTTGAATGCACATCTCTTTTCTGGAGATGCCTTGTCCTGAATGGAACTTTCAAACATATTGCCCTCTTTCCCTTTGCTCTCACTAGGGGAAATAGAAAGTTCCAGCTCTCTGGATTTAAAAATTTTTATTTCCTTTTTGAAATATAGTAGGCGGCAGTCTTCATGTTTTGGGGATGTGGGTGCTAGAGGGAACACAATAGATATTCTGCTTTCCAACACTTCTAATATTAAATTTATTGTCATTTAAGTTCCTCAGGTACACGTGAAAAAATCAATGTGGAAATAGTTTGAAGACAGATTGTCTCCGAAAACTAGTAGACATTCTTGATTAACTAGGTTTTTGCCCATTTGTTTTGTAACTTTTATTCATTTTTCTGTTATTGCAAAAGCAATACCTGTTCATTGTAGAAAAAAATAGAAAATTGGATAAGCAAAAATAAAAGACAATATAGCCCAGAGATAGCCACAATTAATATTAACATTTTGCTGTATATTTAAACCTTACCCACTCTTTCAAACCTTTGTCTATGCAAATATACCTTTCAAATGGGATCATATTATACATACAGCTTTATACTGTTTTTTTTTCCCACTTAATGTATTACAAACATTCTTCCATGTCTGTAAGTATTCAGTTGCATTACCCTTTTTAATAGATTGTATTCCACTTTTTGGGAGGAGGAAAATTTATTTAACTAGGGCCCTTCTATAAGACTCTTAAGTTGCTTCTAGTATTTTGATATTATCAATAACATTTTTATTTAACAATCGCAGTGCCAGAAGATGGTTTGGGGTGTCTTTAGCCACCCCCATAATTTTCATCAAGCCCTCCTTTCTTTGCTAAGGACAATTTATGTTTTCACAGTAAAGTGCTATGCTAACAGACATTCAGGTTTCTCACAACTTGCAATTAGATTGCTTCACCTAAGTCCTTCATAAACAGAAATTCTAGAATTATTACCAGTGGTGGATATCCTTGAATTTAAATCACTTACTACATCATTCATTATTTCCTTAGGATAAATTCCTAAAAATGGAATTGCTAGCTCAAAGAGCATACAGATTTTAGGGCCTTTGATACTGTTATTTTAACATCTTCAAAATGTTTATACTAGTTTAAATCTTACCCAGCAGTGCACAAGGGTGCCTGTTTCCTTGCACCCTCACCAACAATTAGGTTTTATTGTATTTTTTGTTTTTTTAATTTGATGGTGGAAAATAACATCTTATTGTTTAAGTTAGCAATTCTTTCATCATTAAGCATATGAACATTTATTTGTATATTTATTGGCCATTTAAAAAAATTTATTAACTACCTCTTCATGTTCTTTGCCCATTTTTCTATTAGGATTTCATGAACTGCAAATATTAACTTTTTAATAACCAGATTATTGTGTCTAGCAGACAGTTCTAGGTGCTGAAGTTCCTGAAGGCAGATTTGTTCAAACAGAATTTGCATAAAATAACAAAGATACTAAATAACTTTCAATGAATATTACTCAGATTTAGGTTTTATCTCATAGCTTTCACAAATATTCAAAGTTTTTGAGAGAAAGTGTTTGCTTGATCAAAGGCAACTTGTACAAATGCAGACTCTAGTTTTGTAGACCAACTCTGTCAGTCAGGGTACAGCCAAGAAATATAAAACACATTGTTTTGGGTTTTTTCCCACATCAGTATTTTTTAATGGAAAGATATCAGAGAACTATAAGGTACAAGGGGAACACTGAGGTATCACCAAGGTAGCAAATAGTTTTGCTGGCAATATATCTCCCACCACAACCATGCTTGCTGCTGCATTCCCTGTCATTTATCACTTACCAGGAAAATAGAATTGGCTCTGGTCTCATTGGTGTATAATGGACTGCATGGCAGACATTCACTACTTGGGGATAAAGGAAAACAATGATTTTGGATGTCTCACCTCTTTCCTTGTACATTAAGCCTTCAATGTTTTTCCTAGTGGGCATTTTAAGCCACTTTTCCAGCCAAATCCAATTTTGTGTTTGCAAATGTAGTCTTCTCTTGAGGGCTATAACCCAGTGATGATTATTGCATTATATTTCTTCTGGTTGAAATAACCAGCTACTATGAAAGTGTTGAGGGAGAACTAATGAGTTTTGCAATGTGGAAAAATGATCACAAGATTAGTTTATAGTACCTTAACTGTAGCTAATTGTCTAATTATCCCCCTATGAAACATGTTTGCTCCAAAGGTAAATCTTTAACTGATTACCGCTTTCTCCCTGATTCGCCCTAGTCTTTGACCTTCTTCCATCCTCCAGTCAGAGGCTGAACCCAAGCATTCTGCAGCCAATCCTGACAGACCCCACCCTGAATGAGATCTACGTAATCTTCACCTTCAAGCTTCAGACTAAAAGCTCAGCCACCCTCTTTGGCCTTTACTCTTCAACTGACAACAGCAAATATTTTGAATTTACAGTGATGGGACGCTTAAACAAAGGTAAGCAAATTTGCAAAAATTATTAACTTGAAAATTCCCTTTTCTAGTTCCAGGATGTTGGGGCCTACTTTCCTTAAGAGGGTGTCAGTGTACCGTTTTATTCTCAACTACTGTTTGTTTCCGTTTTCAATAGTACACAGACATTCTTGATTAACTAGGTTTTTGCCCATTCTTTTCAAATCTGAAAGTCCCAAATTCTACTTATCATACATTTCCCATATAAGGAGGGGGACAATATTGGGAGCAGGAATGAAGAACTGCTTCTGGCCAAAATGCCCTTTGACATTGTTCTACCCTCATGTTATTCTAGACCCAATTCTGGAAGGGACAGAACCCAGGGCAATTAGGCTACCACAACATTCTTATGTTCTCATGGAAGTAAGTGGCTTAAAAGACCTAACTCCTAGCTCTGTAAGCAACTAGTAGAATAAAATGAGCAGTTTCCTTTTCTACCTGTGTCATGTCAATATATACAGGTCTATCATTTGTTTGATCCCTGTGTTGTCGTCTGTTTTGCTGCCAAAGTGAGTTACTACAAGCACTAAGCAATGAGTCCCAAAGAAAAGGGTCACTATTTTTCATCTATTTCCCCTCCACCTGCACCCTAGGGACAACACCTGTTCCTGCTCATTGAGGAATGTGACAGATCCATGTTCATGCTGTCTCATGCATTTAATAAAAATAGGTGGACTATTAAAAAGAAGGAAAAAATAGGAGAACTGCTCCTTCTGGCTAGATTTTATAGTTATTTCATTTTACTTCAGAAAGTAGACATTTCTAGTTCTTCAGACTCTCAGATATTAATGGTGATTAAACACTTAGATCTGGAGGCACAAGGAGTTGAAACAAAGTCCTAATTCTTAGCCTTCATAGAACTGTAGTTTTGAAAATAAGAAGGAATGGGGCTTCATCCCCCTTTTATTTTTGTCTAGTTCTGACCCTCACTGGAGTGAGGTTTTGGATAATGAAGGGAATCTGGGGACATGATCAGTAAATGATTCAACCATTCATACCCCCTTTTCCCCATCTTCAGTTCTGAGGAGGTGAATTAGCCCATCTCTCTGCCTCAAATCTGAAAGTCCCATTTTGACACACATCCATTGAAGGAACTCAGCTACTCAGTTTGTAATCAGTTGATATCATTCTTCATCTAATGATCAGCAGCTTCTCAGTAAACTGCCTATTTTAGATGCATTATTCTTTTAGCTCATTCAGTTTAGTGGCTAGAAGGCCCTCTG
>PVKY010015680.1:0-10084 GCA_004027775.1 Bradypus variegatus | reverse complement strand
GGGGACATAAGGGAGGGGTATGGGATTCTTGGCATTGGTGATGTTGTCTGATTCTTTTATTGTACTTTAATTTAATTTTATCTTTCCTTTTGTTGCTTTTTAGCAGCCCTTTTTCTTCTTTCTTTTACTTTTTCTTTTGTCTCTCTACCTTCTTTGACTCTTCCTCCTTCTTTGTGGAAGAAATGGTATGCCCTTATATATATAGTAGTGGTGGTGGTGAATGCATAATTATGTGATTATACAGGGAACCATTGATTGTTTACGTATGGTGGAATATATGGTGTGTGAACAAAGCCATCTTAAAAAATGGGTTGATGAAGAAACCTTGAGAGCACTATATTGAGTGAAATAAGTCAGACACAAAAGGACAAATATTGTATTGTCTTACTGATATGAACTAATTATAATATGGAAACTCATAGGTGTGAAATATAAGTTACCAGGATTTAGAATGAGGCTAAAGAATGGGGAGTGGTTGTTTATTATGAGCAGAATGTTTAACTAATATATTTTAACAGTCTTTCATCAACGGTAACAAATGTACTATACCAATACTATGAGTCAGTAATGGAGGGGGGGTTAGGTGTATGGGAGGATTTGACTTTTCTTTTTCATTTTTCTTTCTTTTCTGGAGTAATGAAAATGTTCTAAAAATTGGAAAAAAATTAATTTTGTTGATGGATGCACAGCTGTATGATAGTTCTGTGGGCAATTGATTGTGCACTTTGGATGATTGTATGGTATGTGAACAATATCGCTAAAATTGAATTAAAAAAAAGCAAGTATCAACTATTGAGTCATTCTTCTCAATTGGACAGTTTACATTTGGTTTAACTATCAGGTAAAAACTTATATCTTTACAATTTGGTGGTCCCAAGTTTGAAAAAACAACCATTTCACAGAAAGGAAAGAAATAATATGAAACAGCTCAAGAAATACACCACCAAGCAAAAATATACGGGGTAAGAGGAACATGTAAAATAAAGTTTTGACTTAACTGAAGATACTTATGACACTGGTCTATGTAGAAAAACGTGCATCCTGGAAAGTTAGGTCTGATGAGTTTAGAGTAGGAGTCTGTATGCCTTGACTCTCTCCCCTGTTTCCTGAGTAACACGTCTTGCAGTATTATACTTCCTGGCTCAGACTTCTACCCAGCATGTCTCTATTCATTATCCGCTCTGACTGAAAATGAGTCTGAAAAACTTGGGAATATAGCATAAGAAGAAATATGACCCCACAACTATATTCCCCTTTCTGTGTCTACTTCAGACATGGGTTTGATTCTAGAAAATTCCTGAAGAAAATTTAAATATAAGTTGGAGTTTTGCTGAATCAAGTCCCCCAGTTACTATTTGGAAAACACCCAATGTCTGGGCTAATAGCTTTGTTGACAGTAACTGTAGAGGGACAGCCGAACAAAGTCTGTGTCTCAAAACCAGTGTTAAATCAATCTCAGTGTTGAGAGGAAAAAGGATTTTAAAATCACAGAAGCAGACATATCTAGGATCCTTGTCCTTCTGGATCCACACTTCCTTCGGGTCTTCATCATTATAAATGTCTCTGCCATCTGTCACACTTGCATGATGCTGTCTTCTGGCACACAACAAATCACCCAAGGTTCATTGGGATTCCAGGAGCAGTCAGATATCCTGGCAGTGTGACCACCAAGAATAAACAGCAACTCTGGTGGCCCATCTTCTGCATCTTCTGGAGATTGCTGCTCTCCAATTTTAGTCCCCAGAACAAGCTGAGGAGTGCTGAAATCTTTTCCTTCTGCTCTGGTTACATCTGGAAGGCACTGTGCAGTGAAGCTGGGCCACCCTGAACAGGGGTCCTGATCAAATCATGAAGAAAACAAGTGTTCTTTTTCCATAGTTTGTACTCCTTGATCACACATTCTTCCTCTGTGTCATCGAAGGCTTCTTCCTTGTCGGCCTTGGCAGACAGGAGGGTGTGCAGTTCCCAGAGTTGAGCCTTTAGAGGGGGCTGGGAGGCTGGGGGCACTTGCTCAGTGTACCCAACCTCTATTGTTTCCATTGTTTCCTCTTACTGTCTCTTGAAAGGATAACTAAGTTGGACAGACCAATGGGAAAAATTAAAATCCATATCAGCTTAAAACACTTCCTTCTTTAACTGATAAAGAAGAAGAAAACTGGAATCAGTTGATATCATAAGGTGGGGAAATTCTGAATAGCCCACAATAAAAAGGCAGAAGAAAGTGTTCAGGGGACTCAAAGTGTGACAGTTGGACAAGAGTAAGGAGCAGGTGCAAAATTTTCCCATCATGGTGTCTGTACCTAGCACAGTAGGGCCGGGGAAAGGGGCTTGAGGGGGTGCACGGTAGAGGACACCTTCCTGAACCAGGATGGGGGACACAAGCTGCTGTCCACTGCATCGTTATCTCACCACTGAGCCGTGATAGCCCAGCGAGCACAGACACCCAACTCCACAGCCACCGCATGACCCAGCACGGCAGGCTCAGCTGTTCACCGGCCCTCGCAGCCCGATGTCCACTTTCCCAGGCACCGGGTGGCCTGGGCCCTCCTCCCCTGGAGACCTGCCTTTC
Source organism: Bradypus variegatus (assembly GCA_004027775.1). Lineage (NCBI taxonomy): Eukaryota > Metazoa > Chordata > Mammalia > Pilosa > Bradypodidae > Bradypus > Bradypus variegatus. Next base: position 7,515 of record PVKY010015680.1, on the reverse strand, counting down.
CGTCAGAACACCCTGCCTTAGCGCACCTGGGCTGTTAGAACAAGTGCCACGGCTGGTGGGCTTCAACAAGGGGAATGTCTGTCTTACGGTTTCGTCGGCTGAAGTCCCACCTCTAGATGTCGGCAGGCCATGCTTTGTCTGAAGTCCATAGCATTCTGGTGGTGGCTCAGCCTCCATCTCAGTCGCAGGGCCACATCTCTCCTGTCGCCTCCTCACTCCTCCTCCCCATGCTCAGTTGTCTGTCTCTGCTTCAATTTCCTCTCCTTATAAGGCCTCCAGTCAGACTGGACTAAGGCCCTCTTCATTCAATTTGGCTTCATCTAATAGGATCTTTAAAGATCCAATTTACACATGACTTCATACCTGTTCCAGTTTGCTAATGCTGCCTTTATGCAAAATACCAGAAATGGATTGCCTTTTATAAAGGGGATTCATTTGGTTACAAATTTACAGTTCAAAGGCCATATAAGTGTCCAAACTAAGGCATCAACCTTCACTGGAGAAAGGCCATTGGCATCCGGACAACCTCTGTCAGCTGGGGAGGCACAGGGCTGGTATCTGCTTGCTTCCAGGTTGGGTTTCAAAATGGTGTTCTCCAAAGTGTCTAAGCGTCAGCTGATATCAGGGGTCCGCAACTCCAAGCATGTCTGAGCTAAGCCAGCAAGCAGCTGGGTCTGTGTCAGTGTTTTTAAAGACTCCAGTAAACTAATCAAGACCCACGCTGAATAGGCAGGGCCATGCCTCCATGGAAATAATCTAATCCCAATATCTCACAAGATTGGATTAAAGATCATGAATTTTTGTGGGGGATGAGGTATATGCAACACCCAAGGACCTGGACTTTGGACTTGAAACACATCTTCATGGGGGGGCAGAACTAAATCGATAACACACTCCTTCCTTTTTGTGACCAATATAGTGAGGTGTGAAGCTAATTTTAAAAAAGTAAAACTGATATTATATTGTAATCACGCTTAACCCTCAGGAGAATATACTCCTATCCTTAAAAGGACTTTTGGACCCCAAATACTCTCTGTGATGGTTATGTTCATACGTCAGCTTGGCCAGGATTTTGTGTTCAGTTGTTTGGTTGCACAAGCACTGGCCTGTTTGTTACTGTGAGGATATTTTATGGACTTAAATTGTCAGTAAGTTGATTGCATCAATGGTTGATTGCATCTACAATCAACCGAGGAGACTGCCTTCAGCAATGAGAGAAGTCTCATCCGATCAGCTGAAGGCTCTGAAAGAAGAAGTGATGGTTTCAGCAGTTAGAGGGGAGAATTTCCATCCTCAGCCAGCCAGCTTCTCTTGGGATTTCATCAAAGCCCTCATCGGAGTTCCCAGCTTGCATCCTGCCCTGTGGAGTTTGGACTTGTGCATCCCCACAGTCACATGAGTCAATTCCTATAAGAAAACTCACAATATTTACATGACACACACGCACACGTGTGTATCTCATGCCGGTTCCCTTTCCCTGGAGAGCCCCGACTAATGCCCTCTCCGTGGTGGTGGTGTACCATCCAGCACTGCTGGCCCACTGTGAAAATCACTTCCCTCCCACCCTCCATTTCCTTCCACCTTCTGAAGGAAAAATCAAATTCCATCCCACAGGGAGTAGTTAGTGTTTCTGATGTCCAAACCCACGTCCTTCCTGATATTTCTAGAACATTCTTTCTTCCCTTGAAAAAACAGCGTTACATATCAGTGAGGCACATGAATCCTGCCTTCTTTCTTTCCACCAGACCTCGCTCATTTGAGCATCAGAGAGGTGAGGTCGCTCAAGTGTGTTTCCTTGGGGAGGAGAAGCCAGATTTTGTGGGGCCTGAGGCTCCTGCAATACAGGGTCTCTTTAAGAAAGCTGAGATAATGATTCACATTCTGGGGAAAATGTGGGGCAGGGTGAGTTTTTAAAAGCCAAATGTGATTCTGATCCGTAATCCTGGCTAGGGGGGTAGGGAGGGGTTTGCCTCCTTTTCTAAACCTCAAAACCTTTTATTTTTCCTTTGACCTATTAATGTAATTGCTTGACTTTAATATTTTTAAATGTTCTGCTTTGTTTTGGAATGTTATTTTTAAATACATTCGTGAATTCAAGTTTAGAGTATTTCATTTACAATATTTATATGAATAACAAGAAGAGATAATGGTCAGTAGTTTTTGTGTGTATGTGTGTAAGCTCCTTTTTCTGGTTTGTTTTCAGTGTTTTGGCAATGTTGTAAAATTAACTGGAGATTTTCCCAAGTGACTTCTATACTTTGGAGCATATTAAACAAATGGCAATTATCTGTTTTGTCAAGATATGATAATACCTAGCTGTCAAATTATGTGGGTCTGATTTATTTTTTGGAGGTGGTTCTCTGCCCAATTATTCAATACAATTTATTGTTAATAACCTAATCTCTTTTCCTCCTTGAAGCAATTTTTCAATTTGTATTTTCCTTGAAAATAGTTCGTTTCATCAAGATTTTCAATCTTTCCATAATCGTTTCTTTTGCCCCTTACTTTTATTATTGTTCACTCATTAATCATGAATTACTAGTCTTTAATAAGTATCTATTACTGAGAATTCACCATGAACTACAATTTCTTCTGAATTCCGGGAATAGTGTGTTGAACAAGTTACAGAGAGCTCACTGAGTGATAACCCAGCAGAGAAGACAATGAACAAGTGCTTTCAACAGTGGCTGGATCTTATGAAGAAATACAGTTTACCATGGTCTTTGTCTATAAAACTGTATAATCTAGCTACTAATTTGGAATTTCAGAATTTGGGCACTTGGATTTTTTTTTCTTCTCACAAAGATAGAATGGGACAGCTGCATTATTGTCCATTATTGCACAATAATGGAAGCCTAACGCTAATTAGCCGTACATGGCAGGGCTTCCCATTTGAATCTGTGTCAGGGCATTAGACACAGCACAGCCACGGCGCCTGCAAATCATGGACAGTGTTCTTTACGTCTGAAAATTACCCAGACTTCCCAGACCCTGTCGCAAGGAATACAACCGGGTTCTCTTCCCCCATTGTCTTTGTGAGATTGATGGGAGGTTTTTCCAGTAGGACGAGTATTTTCAAATGAGATGCGATATGGGAAAATGAATCCAATTTGTCACAACAGATTTGTTGTGCATTTCTTGGTCTTCAGCCTGCAGGAGTGGTAAACTCCATTCAAGAAATGCAGTCTTCATTCTGACAGGACCAGTGGAACTGTTTCCCACGTAGGTCAGCTGGATTTGGGAGTGAGAGTCCAGAGAAACGTGCACGTTCGTGCTGAATTCACTTTTTATTGATTCTATGCTGCCAACTATATTCATCCAAAATGCTTTTTCTTAATACTGTATTTGTACAGCAGTTTCTACCTTCCAGACATGGAACTAAGCCCTTTATAAATATTAAATCATTCCATGTGCATGACAATCTTTCGGGTAGGTTCTATTTTTATGAAGTTCATCAGGCAGACCAGGAAACCTAGGTAACTGGACATTAAAGATTGTGGCCAGAGTCATGTCCTGCTCTCTGTTTTATTGCATTTACTTGATAAATATTTTAATTTAGTTTAATATTAATTATTAAATCAGTTTAATTATTTAATTTAGTATGATATTTCAGCTTCTCTTTGCACTAATTCGACATTTGGTAATGCTGAATTATGCCCTCAGTGCACTTAAGAGTATATCACTGAAATTTGTTTCTTCAACAAAATCTAAGTTTTTTTGTTTTGTATTAAGCAAATTTAAACTATTGTATTTAATTTTTACATCTGCTGCCACATCTATGCCTTCTGATTTTCACATTTTGGTTGCTTTTCTCTGCTTGTTCCCCCACCCCCCCACCTCATCATAGTTCTCTTCCTTGTAAATTCTCATATACTTTGCCTATTTTTATCACCATTATTTAATTGTTCAGGAAGACTTTAGGCTGTTTCTTTGGTTTCAAAGTTATGAGTGTAGTAATATATGTAGTCTCCCTCATCTGTGAGACAGAATTTTAGGAAAATGTCACTTCACTTTTTTTCCATTTTTTCCCTATGGACCTTAAAAATATAAATGTCATGAAACATATGGCTTTTAATTATACATACATGTGTATATATGTATCTTTCTTTTTCAATAATCATATTTGTCATTTTATAGTTTCAGGAGCTGTCTAAATTGTTTAACTATTTTAATGCTAACCACTATTCATTTAATCCTTTAATATCTTCTTTATAATAAACACAGAGGTGCAGAGATATTCCCGAAGCTGGAAAAAAGGAATAAGTCTAGAGGTCAAAAGAGTTTTATGATGTCCCAGGTCACTGCCTGAGAAGGCGCACAGAGAGGAAGGATGTGTGAGAACCCTGTGGGCGTCCAGTCAGAGGACCAAGGCAGGTTACTGACAAAATAACAAAACTAAGTTTGCTCCAGCTTTTCCTTGTGCAAAAATACATGTCATTTCACAACAGTGACATGCTTGAGGAAATACACTGTGGTTTAAAAATGTTTTCTTACTCGACATTTGGTGATGCTGAATTATGCACCCAATGAACAGACATGTTCTTAATCTGAATCTGTGATCCTGTGGATGTGAACCCACTTGTGAGAGGACCCTTTGCAGATGTTAAGTTAAGGTGTCGGCTCATTTGTGGATGGGACCTTGGATGATCCGGTTTAGGTGTGGCCCAAATGAATCAAGGTGGACCTTAACTCATAGTACTGGAGACTTTATAGGCAGCAGAAATTCTGATAGAGGAGTTAGAGAAAGCCACTGGGGGAGGTCACGGGCACTGCCACGTGACAGGAGGCAGAGGTGCAGGCCAGAGGGCCCAGGGCTTGCAGCCAGCCAGCACCAGAGAGCCGCAGACCTTGGGGAGAAAGTGTGGCTTGCTGACGCCTTGATTTGGACTTAGGCCTCTGAAACCGTGAAACATTAAGTTCCCATTGTTTAATCCAACTGGTATTTGTCATGGCATCCCTGGCAAACTAAGACACCCTGCTTTCTTCTCCGTATCCCTCGTCCTCTGCCTGGAATCACATCGTGTACCTGCTTTGTGGCTTATTTCCTGTGCACCCCTCACCCCCAGGAACATCCCACGTGGACATGTCCCCCTGCTGTCTTGCTCTCTGCTGTGTTTCTGGTACCAAGAGAGAGCCTACACATGGTTGGCTTCAGCATGTGTCATCTGCCCATGTATTTTTAATTATCTGGTCTCTCTCCTTGTCATGTCTAAGACACAGACTGATTAGAGGGAAGAAAGTTATATCAGACTCTAGGAAAGAACTGGAACCAGAGGGGGTCAGAGGAGCTCTTAAGGGCCCTCAAGGGGGCTTCTGGCAACGAATCTTGGCCACTGGGCCAAGCTTGGTCGCAGGAACACCAACAAAGAGCAGCATGGCAAAGCCAAGAAGCAGAAATGGTTCAAAGCCTTGGGCGGTAAGCTCAGGTTCAGGGCCAGATTCCGCCAGGCCCATCAGAAGATCAGAGCGCAGGGCAGACATCAAAAGTGAGCACCTGGTGGCCGGGCGGCGATGAATGCTACGGAGCAGAGAGATTCAGCCTTTAGAGACACTACAGGATTTCAAAGAAGCTACAGTCTTCTCCCACACCTGACCAGTGACTTCCTCTCCTTCAGCCGTTGCTTCTGGATCTCCTGGCACTGTGCATGGGTTTTAATACAAGCTCTAGTATGCTGCGGTACATGGTCCTATGATTTGGTGAGTTCGCACTTCCACGATGAGCTCTTTACCCTTAGATGCACCCACAGATATGGCACCTCCTTAAAGTGCACGTAAGAGCACAGGTGCACGTGGGGATGGCTCCTGCCCAGCTCGGGACACGCATGGACACAACATCTGGAGGTGGACGCTAATGCATTCCCTGCAGTTCCATTTCATGTCTTTCCTTAACAGCTGTGGGAAGCAGGAGTTTGCCATATTTCCTTGCACGTCCTGGGCTTTGCTGTAAAATGAAGGAAATGTGTACTTTATGGGTTTTTAGTTAGAGAGATGCAGTAAAAGGGAGGCAACAACCCTTTACTGGGGCAAAACGTAATAGACCTAGCTAAATAAATCAATTGTTGTTGAGTTTATGAGCTGTGTCTGAAGGAAGTCAAAGGGACAAAAGAGTGCGTCTGACCTTACGAGACCTGTAAGTGACCACTACCGTCTGCAGGGCATTGCCACTGTCCAAAAGGCTCAGCTTCTAGCCCCTCATGAGACACCAGGCTCAAGCCTAAATAACTAGCTTTACCTCAGGTCACCAAACTCTCTCAGCCTCTTCCATTTACTCTTGGACCCTGACCTGGGAAAGCACTTCTCAGAGTCGCCTCCAGCTCGGGCCTCTCCCACCACAGACATTGGCTGCCTTCATTTCTCTCCCTTTGCCCCACCCTCTGCATGTCCTCTGACTCCCACCAAGGACACTTGACAGTCTAGCCAGTACTTGAAAGCCTTCCCCTAGCCCAGCCACCTCTTCTCTGTCCCCTGTGGTCACTCCAGGCCTTGTCCCCCAAGGAGAAGTCAGATGATCTCACATGCCCGTCCTCCACCCAGGGGAGGCCTTACCTTTTCTGTGGTCCCCAGCTGATCTTTCACCCGAATTTAACCAACAGTTTTGACAATCTTTTCTACTTAAAAGTAGGTAAGGGGCTAAGTTGGGGACAGTGGCTTCCTGCGGCTTCTTCACAGCTGCAGATATTCTCCAATCACGGTGCACTCATCTGCAGAAAGCACCTCTTTGGCTGTGGTTTTAACCCAGGCACTTCCTCTGTACAAGCATATGTGGGATCCCAGTGGACCCCTGAGGCAGGGACAGGGGGCCTGTTATCACTTACGTTGCACACTCCTCTGATACACACCCTAAAACCTCAAAGCCCTCCTACCCCCGGTTTGAGGCCTGGATCTCTGTTCTCAGCATCTGCATCTTGCAGCCTCTCTCAGCACCAGCATTTGGCCCCTGCACAGCTTTGCCCCGCAGGAATGCAGCTGTCTTGCCTGGGGTAAGCCCATTGTAATAGGATTCTCTAGGGAAACAGAAACAACAGGAGAAATCTGTAAATATGAGATTTTATAAAAGTGTCTCACACAACTGTGGGGATGCATGAGTGCAGATTATGTAGGGCAGACCATGAGCTGGCAACTCTAATGAAGGTCTTTGATGAACTCCCCAGGGGAGGCTGGCTGGCTGAAGAAGTGAAAGTTCTCTCTCCTCCCTTAAAAGTCTTCAACTGATCGGATTAAATCCAACGATTGGATTCTCTCATTGTGGAAGACACTCCCTTAGTTGATCATAGATGTAATCAGCCACAGATGCAATCACTTGACTGATAATTTAATAAACCAGACTTCTGGTTTATTAACCAGGCATGGAATGTCCTCGCAGTAAGTTAGGCCAGTGCTTGCTTGACCAGACAACTGGGCACCATCACCTGGTCGAGTTGGCACATGAACCAACCATCACAGTCCACCCATTGTCAACTTGGTAGTTATACACATCACCTAAAACCATGCTTAATCTCCAAATAGAACACAATA
>PVKY010015679.1:0-10085 GCA_004027775.1 Bradypus variegatus | reverse complement strand
GCTCCACTGATCAAGGTCCACCCTAAAATGGGTGGGGCCATGCCTTCATGGCCCATCAGAGTCATCACCTACAGTTGGGTGGGGTGCATCTCCAAAGAAACACCCAAAGAAATCTAATCAAAACTGATAATGCCTGCCCACACAAGACTACATCAAAAATAATGGCTTTTGGGGGACACAATCTATTCAAACTGGCACAACCTTCTCCAAGACATTTACTAACCAGATTGTCAAATGTCAAAGACAAAGAAAGAATTCTGAAAGCCACAAGAGAAAAGTGATCTGTCACATACAAAGGAAGCTCCATAAGACCATGTGCAGATTTCTCAGCAGAAACCATGGAGGTGAGAAGACAGTGGTATAACATATTTAAGATACAGAAAGAAAAAAACTGCCAACAAAGATTCTATATCTGGCAAAACTGTCCTTCAGAAATGAAGGAGACTTTAAAATGTTTTTAGACAAACAGACACTGAGAGAGTTTATGAACAAGAGATTGGCTCTACAAGAAATTCTAAAGGGAGTGCTACAGGCAGATAGGAAAAGACAGGAGAGAGAGGTTTGGAGAAGAGTGTAGAAATAAAGATTACTAGTAAGGGTAAAAAGAGAGGGGGAAAAATAAGATATGACATATAAATCCAAAAAAGAAAACGGTAGAAGAAAGTATTGTCTTTACAGTAATAACATTAAATGATAATGGATTAAATCCCCAATCAAATGACATAAAATGGCAGAATGGATTAAAAAACAGGACCCATCTATATGCTCTCTACCAGAGACACAAATTAAACACAAAGACAAAATTAGGTTGAAAGAGAAAGGCTGGAAAATGATATTTCATGCAAACAACAACCAGAAAAGAGTTAGGGTAGCTATAAAATTCTCAGACAAATTGGAACTTCAAATATAAAGCAATTAAAAGAGACAAAGAAGGAAACTATTTATTAATAAAAGGGACAATTCATCAAGAAGAGAAAACAATCATAAATATTTATGCACCAAGCCAGAGTGCCCCATAAAGCACATATTGACACTGAATGGAGAAGTAGACACCTCTACAGTTATAGTTGAATACTTCAATGCACCACTATCATCAACAGAACATCTAGACAGAGGATCAATAAGGAAACAGGGGTCTTGAATAGCATGTTAAATTATCTGTACTTATCAGGCATTTACAGAATGTTGCAACCCCAAAGAGCAGGATACACATTTTTCTCAAGTGCTTATGGATCATTATCCAGGATAGACCACATATTGGGTCACAAAGCAAATCTCAATAAATTAAAAAAGATAGAAATTATACAAAACAGTCTCTCTGATCATAATGGAATGAAATTGGAAATCAATAACAGGTGGAAGGTGGAAAATTCCCAAGTATATGGATGCTAAACTACACACTCTTAAGCAACCAGTGGGTGAAGGAAGAAATTACAAGAGAAATCAGTAAATATCCCAAGATAAATTCAACATCCTTTCTTCATGATAACACTTTAAAGGATAGGAATAGAAGGAAACTTCCTCAATTTAATTAAGGGAATATATGAAAAAAACCCACAGCTAACATCATACTCAGTGGGGGAAAGACTGAAATATTTCTCTCTAAGAACAGGAACAAGAGAAGGATGTCCACTGTCACCATTGTTATTCAACATTGTGCTGGAAGTTTTAGCTAGAGCAATTAGGTAAGAAGTAGAAAGAAAAGGCATTCAAATTGGAAAGGAAGAAGTAAAACTTCCACTGTTCGTGGATAACATTATTCTATATGTAGAAAATCCCAAAAAATCTACAACAAAGCTACTACAGCTAATAAATAATTACAGCAAAGTGTCAGGATACAAGATCAACATGCAAAAGTCAGTATTGTTTCTATACACCAGCAAGGAGAATTCTAAGGAAGAAATACATTCCATTTGCAATAGCAACCAAGAGAATTGAATATTTAGGAATAAATTTAACCAAGGACAAAAAAGACCAATACACAGAAAACTACAAAAAATTGCTAGAAGAATTAAAGAAAGATCTAAATAAATGGGAGGACATACTGTGTTCATGGACTGGAAGACTAAATATAGTTAAGATGTCAGTAGTACCCAAATTGATTTATAGATCCAATGCAATACCAATGAAAATCCCAGACTTACTTTGCAGAAATAGAAAAACAAATAATCAAATTTATTTGGAGAAACAGGGTGCCCCAAATAGCTAAAAATATCTTGAGAAAGAAAAATAAATGAGAGGTCTCACACTACCTGACTTTGAAGTATATTACAAAGTTACAGTGGTCAAAACAGCATGGTACTGGCAGAAAGATATACTGACCAGTGGAATCAAATTGAGTGTTTAGAAATAGACACTTTCATCTATGGACAAGTGATCTTTTTTAAGGCAGTCAAGTCAACTCAACTGGGACAGAGCAGCTTTTTCAGCAAATAATGCTTGGAAAACTGGATATCCATATCTAGAAGAATGAAAGAGGATCCTTATTTCACACCTTATAAAAAATTAACTCAAAATGGATCAAAGTCCTAAACATTAGAGCTAAGACCATAAAACTTTTAGAAGTTAATGTAGGGAAATATCTTAAAGATCTTGTGATAGGAGATGGTTTCCTAGACCTTACACCCAAAGTGTGAGCAATTAAAGAAAAAATAGAGAAATGGCATCTCCTTAAAACTGAATACTTTTGCAAATCAAAGGACTTTGTCAGGAAAGTAAAAAGGAAGTTTATGCAATGGGAGACAATAGTTAGAAACCACATATCAAGATAAGGGTTTACTATCCAGAATTTATAAGGAGATCTTACAACTCAACAACAAAAAGACAACTCAATTAAAAATGCACAAATGACATGGACATACACTTTTCTGAAGAGGAAATTCAAATGGCTCGAAAACATGAAAGATGCTCAACTTCACTGGCTACTAGGGAAATGCAAATCAAAACTGCAAGGAGATATCTCACACCTTCTAGAATGGCCATTATAAGAAAAAAAAGCAAAAAACTACAAGTTTTGGAGAGGATGTAAAGAAAGAGTACACTTATTCACTGTTGGTAGAAATGTAGAATGGTGCAACAGCTCTGGAAGGCAGTTTGGCGGTTCATCAGGAAGCTAAGTATTGAGTTTCTGTATGATCCATGAGTCCCATTACTTGGTATATACTTGGGAGCTGAAGGCTAGGACACAAATGGACATTTGTGCACAAATGTTTATAGAAGCATTATTCATGATTGGCAGGAGACAGAAGCAGCCCAAATGTCCATCAATGGATGAGTGGATAAACAAACTGTGGAATGTACGTAGGATGGAATATTACAGAGCCATAAGATACAGTAAAGTCATGACACATGCAACAATGTGGATGAACCTTGAGGAATTTATGTTTGGTGAAATTAGCAAAAGGACAAATATTGTACGGTCTCACTAATATGAATTAACTATAATGAGCAAACTCTGAGAATTAAAGTTAAGAGCATAGGTTATCAGGAGGTAGAAAGAGGATATTTCATGTTGAAGGAGTACAGAATGTTCAACAGGATTAATTGTAAAGATCCAAAAGTCAATAACACAATACTATTTGTTGTTAGCACAATATTGTAAGTACCATGCACAAAGCTGAGTCTGAATATGCTTGAAAGAGGAAGGCGAGGGGCATGTATGACACCAGAAGTAAAGATAGACTATAAGCCTGCAACTGTATAACTTAGCAAAACCTAGAGTGTACAATGATGGTGAACAAATGTAGAAATACAAGAAAGTTTTTACATGAGGGAGAACTAATGAATGTCAACATTGCATAGTATTGAAAATGGGACAGTAAATGGGAAAAATATAATCAATGTAGACTCGGCTCTACAGTTAACAGTAACATTGTAATATGCTTCCATTAACTGTACCATAGGCAGTATACCAAAGCTAAATGTCAATAGAGGGGGATATAAGGAATGGGCATGGGATTCTTGTTGTTAGTGTTTCTCTTTTATTTATTTATTTTTATCCTTAATTATTTTATTTTTGTCCTCTTTCTTTTTGGAAGAAATGGAAATGTTCTCATATAGATTCTGGTGGTGAATGCATTAACTGATTTGTCAGGAGCTGTTGATTGTTCACTTAGGATGTTTTGTGTAGTGTGTGAATAAAATTAAAAAAATAAACAGAAATATAAAAATGCTGGAGAAGATGTGGAGAGAGAGAGATATATATACCTATTAACTGTTGTTAGGGAAGTAGAATTTTGCAGCCCCTCTGGATGGCAGTGTGCTGGTTCCACAGGAGGCTAAGTGTAGGGTTCCCATGTGATCATGCAACCCTTTTATTTGAGATATACTTGGAAGAACTGAAAGCAGGGACATGAATAGGCATTTGCACACTGGTGTTTATGGTGGTAGTATTCAAGATTTGCAATGGATGGAGGTGGCCTTAAGGGCACATTGATAGGTGAATGGAAGGGGGAACTGTGGTTTATACATACAACAGAATATTGAGTGGATGCAAGAAGGAATGAAGTTGTGTGGCATGCAACTAGGTGAATGAACCTTGAGGACATTATGTTTTGTCATAAGCCAGAAACAAAAGGACGAATATTGTAAGGCTTCAATAATATAAACTAACTAAAATAAGAAAATGCTGAGAATTGAATTTGAGAACATAGATTATCAGTGGCTAGAACATGGGCAGAGGTTGGGCAACTGATGATACAAGAGTACAGAATGTTCAATAAGGCTTATTTTAAAGGTTCCTAGACTGTAAGCTCTTTCAGCAGTCATGTCTATTCCCAAGTGTTAACTGTTATATAAGAGATGTTTATTTGGTACAAAATTTATATATTCTGTAGCACGCTATCTAAGTTAACCTGTGGTCAGTTTAGTTAAACAACATAGTTACATGGAGCTTAGAATAGGGAATGAAATCTTGTAATTAATGTGATAGCCTGATATAACCCAGAGTATTTTGGACAGAAAATGGAAAAGTATTTTGCAAAGTCCCCTTAATGGACTGGGAAAAAAATGTGGAAATAATAAACTTCCCCACCTGGAAGTTTCCCAATTTTGATAAGTTAAGCCCTCAATCTGGGGGCTTACTCTTATGAAACTTATTCCTGAAAAGGAGAAGCAAAGCCTACTTATCATTTTGCCTAAGTGTCACCCACAGAAAACCTCTTTGGTTGCTCAGATGTGGCCTCTCTCTCCAAGTCAACTCTGCAAATAAACTCACTACTTTTCCTAATACATGGGACATGACTCCCAGTGGTGTAACTCTCCCTGTCAATGTGGGACATTGAACCTGGCCCTGGCATCATCAGGATTGAGAATGCCTTCTTGACCAAAAGAGGGAAGAGAAATGAAGCAAAATAAAGTTTCAGTGGCTAAGAGATTTCAAATAGAATTAAGAGGTCATTCTGGAGGTTATTCTTATGTATTATATAGATATTCCTTTTAGTGTATTAGAATATCTAGAAGGTGATACCTGAATCTCTTGAACTGTAATACAGTAGACTTGATTCTTGATGATGTTTGTGTAACTGTATAGCTTTTATCATGGGACCATGTGATTGTGAAAAACTTGTGACTGACACTCCCTTTATCCAGTGTATGGGCAGATGAGTAATAAAATAAAGACAGAAAATACATAAGTAATGGGGGGAAATAAGGGGCATGCTATTTTGGATCTGTTTTGTACCCAAGAAATGCCTATGTTCTTTTAATCCAATCTCATAGGGGCAGACTTATTGTGGGTTGGAACTTTTGATTAGGTTGTTTCAGTGGGGATGTGACCTTGCCCATTCAAGGTGGGTCTTAAATCCCTTGCTCGTGTCCTCTATTAGAGGATAAAAGGCAGAGACATTTTAGAGATAGTAGAGAGAAGCTATGAAAGAAAATGCCCCTGGAGAGGCAAGAAGGACCCACAGAAACTGAGAGAGGCAGTTTTTTGACTGGCATCCAGGAGAAGGGCCAGGAGACGTTGCCATGTGCCTTCCCATGTGACAGAGAAAGCCTGGATGCCATCAGCTTTTCCTCAGAGAATCTATCTACCTCTTGATGCCTTAATTTGGAGATTTTCATGGCCTTAGAATTGGTTTACTTTGCCATGGCATGTAATGAGGAAGAAGCACTTGTCTTGAGTAGGGTTAACTGGAGTCTAGGCACAACTTGTAGCCATGGGCAATTAATTGTGAGTCAAAGGAAACTATTAGGAGCAGGAGAGTAGTTGAAGAGTATGTAATAAATGCATTGAAATTGGTATCTGGGAGAAAATAGGCTTGGTGATTAGTGCTATGTCAATGATAGAGAAAAGTGGTCTGGTTTGCTGACTAAGCAAAATCAGCTTGGCGCTGGCCCTGCAACTTATGATCCATGCTTGTTAGATAATTTATGTGCCAAGTTGGACTGCATCTAAGGCAGTGCTTTTTTTTTCAAACTGTGTGTAGTGGCACGTAAGTGAAGGGCGATTAGCACTAAAAAAACAAAGATAGTGTGCGTATGATACTAGATGTATTTTATGGTACATCAAAGATGAATGTGAAGAGTCTGAAGAAAATGGGTTTATGAAGTGTGAGCATATTAAAGAACATTCTGTAAAAATCAGTACAGTTTTCATAATATATGATTTGAAACATGTTTGCAATATAAGTAAATAAAGCACTATAAATAGAATGTGATGATTTCATTTATGTCTCTAGAAGTTAATAAATCTTTTTGGTTATCATCTCATCTGCAGAATGTTGGAATTGCCTTATATCCAGGTATATATTTTTTTACCAATGGACATCCAATTTTCTCATTACCATTTATTGAAGAAACTGTTCTTTCCCATTTTAGTGGAGGTGGAACCATTGTCAAAAATCAGTTGGCCACAAATATGAAGGTTCATTTTTGAATTCTCAGTTCAATTAAATGAGTCTATATGACTGTCCTTGTACCAATAGCATTCAGTTTTTATTACTGCGGCTTTGTAATAAGTTTTAAGAGTGGGAAGTGTGAGTCTTCCAACTTTGTTATACTTTTTCAAGATGTCTTTGGCTCTCAGGGCCTGCTATCCCTCCATTTAAACTTGATGATTGGCTTTTCCATTTCTGCAAAGAGGTTTTTGGAATTTTTATTGGGATTGTGTGGAATCTATAAATTGCTTTGGGTAGAATTGATATCTTAACAATATTTATTCTTCAAGTCCCTGAAAACAGAATGTCTTCCCATCTATGTAAGCCTTCTTTGATTTCCTTTACCAATGTTTTTTAGATTTCTGTGTACCAGTTCTTTACATCCTTGGTTAGGTTTATTCCTGGATATTTGGATCTTTTAGATGTCATCATAAATGGAATTTTTAAATTTACTTCTTCCTCAGATCATTCATTACTAGCATATACACTACTGATTTTTGGTATTGATCTTGCACCCCACCTCTTTGCTGAATTTATTAGTGCAAGGATATTTGTTGTGGATTTACCGGATTTTTTGTTTATAAATCATGTCTTCAGCAAATTGGGGAAGTTTTACTTCTTCCTTTCCAATTAGATCCTTTTTTTTCCCCTTTTTTGGGTCTAATTGCTCTGGCTACAACTTCCAGTACAATGTTGGATTAGAGTGGTGACAATGACATCCTTATCTTGTTGATCTTAGAGGAAAAACTTTCAGCCTTTTGCTGTTAAGTAGGATGTTGACTGTGGGTTTTTATGTGCCTTTTATCATGTTGAAGAAGCTTCCTTCTATTCTTGGTTCTAACTGTTTATATCAAGAACATTCTTTGTTTTTGGTATGGGGTGAGTTATGGAGTATTCCCTCCTTTTCAATTTTTTGGAAGAGTTTGAGCAGGATTGGTGTTGATTCTTCCTGGACTGTTTGGAAGAATTCCCCTGTGAAGCCATCTGGTCCTGAGCTTTTCTTTGCCGGGAGTATTTTTTATTACTGATTCAATCTCTTTATCAGTAATTGGTTCATTGAAATTTTTGTTTCTTCTGGAGTCAGTGTAGATAGTTTTTGTGTTTCTAGGAATTTGTCCATTTTTCACATAGGTTATTCAATCTTGTGACATACAGTTGTCAAAGTATCCTCTTATAGTCCTTTGTGATGTATGTGGGATCAGTAATAATGTCTCTCTTTTCACTTATGATTTGTTGGTGTTCTTTCTCTTGTTTTCTTTGTCAGTCAAGCTTTTCAATTTTTTGAACTTTCCAAAGAACCAACATTTGGTTTTGTTTTTCAATTCCCTATTTCATTTATCTCTGCTCTAATCTTTGTTATTTCCTTTCTCCCTTCTGCTCACTTTGGTTTATTTTGCTCTTCTTTTTCTAGATCCTCTGGTTTGGAGGTTAGTCTCTGATTTTAGATATTTCTTCTTTTATAATCTAAGTACTGAGAGCTATAAAGTTGCCACTAAGCACTTCCTTTGCTGCATCCCATAGGCTTTGGTATGTTGTGTTTTTGCTTTCATTTGCTTCAAGTTATATCCTAATTTCCCTTGTGATTTATTCTTTGTCCCATTGGTTGTTTAAGAGTAGGCTATACAATTCCCACTTATTTGTGAATTTTCCAGTTCTTCTCCTACTGACTTTTAGTTTCATTCCATTATGGTCTGAAAAGACACCTTGAATGATTTCAATATTTTTTAACTCACTGTGACCTCTAATATTTGTGACCTAAAATATAGTCTATCCTGGAGACTGATTCATGTACACTCAAGAAAAATGTGCATTCTATTGTTGGATGAAGTGATCTAGAGATAGAGATCGAGGTAGAGATAGAGATAGAGATATATGTAGGTCCAGATGCATTAGAGTATTGTTCAAGTTCTGTATTTCCTTACTGATCTTCTATCTCAGTGTTCTACCCATTATTGAAAGTGATATATATTAAAGTCTTCTACTATTACTGTAAAACCATCTATTTTTCCTTTCAAATCTGTCAATATTTGCTTCATATATTTTTTTGACTCTGATGTTAGGTTCATATATATTGATAAATGCTATGTCTTCTTGTTGAATTGACCCCTTTACCAGTGTATGATAACCTTCTTTGTATGGTAACCTTATAATACTTTTATATTTAAAGTATATTTTATCTGATGTTAGTATAGTTACCCAAGCTCTCTTTTGGTTGCTACTTGCATGAGATATATATATATATATATTTTTCACATATGCAATTATTGAAAGATCCAAAGTGTACAGTCAGCTGCCCGTGGTACCATTATACAGCTGTGCATTTTTCACCACAATTTTTTTTTCCAATTTTTAGATCATTTTCATTACTTCAGAAAAGAAACAAAGACAAAGAAAGGAAACTCAAATCGTCCCATACCCCGAACCACCCCCCTCTATTACTGATTCATAGTTTGGTATAGTACATTTGTTACTATTGATGAAAGAATGTTAAAATACATTTAACTGTAGTATATAGTTTGCAATAGGTATGTATATTTTTCCTATATATGTATCTATTATTGACCTCTGGTTGTAGTGTCATGCATTTGTTCTAGTTCATAAGAGAGACCTCTAATATTTGTACAGTTAATCATGGAAATTGCCCACCACAAGATTCACTGTTTTATACATTCCCATCTTTCAACCTCCAACTTTCCTTCTGGTGACATCCATGACTCTTTCCACCACCTTCACACACCATTCAGCACTGTTAGTTATTCTCACAACATGCTACCATCACCTTTGTCTATTTCTAAATGTTTAAGTTCATCCTAGTTGAACATTCTGCTCATAATAAGCAACCACTCCCCATTCTTTAGCCTCATTCTATATCCTGGTAACTTATATTTCATGTCTATGAGTTTATATATTATAATTAGTTCATAACAGTGAGACCTTGCAATATTTGTCCTTATGTGTCTGTCTTCTTCTTTCACTCAATATAGTGCCCTCAAGGTTTCTTTGTCAACCCATTTATTTTTTTTATTATTATTTTTTTTAATAAATTTTATTTTGAAATAAGTTCAATTGTACAGGAACGCATGCTAAAACAGTACAAATCCCATACCTACAACTCCATAATACCCTGAGCCCTCTCCCCTGATAACCCCAATCCATCACCCTTAAGATCCTGTCACACCACTGTCTCTTCCCCTCCCTCCCTCCCTC
>PVKY010015678.1:0-10087 GCA_004027775.1 Bradypus variegatus | reverse complement strand
AGTTGTTACCCATAAAAAACGGAAAAGAATTCTCTCTACCTCGGCGAGTGGTTACAAGGACTAAAGAACCTGCAGTTGTTACTCCCCCAGACAAATCGAACCCGGGTCCCTTGTCAGTTTCATCCATAAGGACCCTTTCCCACCCTTCGAATGACGGCATATTTCTGCCTCCACACCCACCCACAGGTTAGATGCTACATTCTCTAGATGAGGAAACAGACTCTCGGGGGACCCAGTGTCTTCCCAGCCAGCACCAGCTCCCTCTCAAAAACAGCAGCCGTTTCAGCAACCGCCAGCTCAACCAGCAGGGGCTTCGATAAAGCAAAACAACCGCTCTCCGCTTTACTCTTTTTTAATGTGGTACACAATCAGTGGCTCACACCATCATCTCATAGTTGTGCATACAACAACAAATCAATTTTAGAACATTTCCATTACTCCAAAAAAATAATAAAAAACAATAAAAAAATAAAAATAAAAAAGAACACCCAAAACATCTCATACCCCTTACCCTGCCCCCATCATTGATCCCTGACATTGCTGTGCTACATTTGTTACTGTTGATGAAAGAATATTAAGATATTACTGTTAACTACAGTCCATGGCTTGCAATAGGTGTGTTTTTTCCCCTATACCACCCTTGTATTGCTTTATTCTTTATATATGAAAGTCTGTGTCCTTCTGAGAAGTATTTTTTCTACAGTTAATCCAAAGGGCTCAATTTCTCAGAGTAAATTTTATTTGTAATGCCCAAAACACAGGGCAACCCACCCTTAAAAGAAATATTTAGTACACATTTAGTTTTCCAGCAAAACATGGTGTTCCAGTTTGCTAATGCTGTTGGAATGCAAAATACCAGCAAGTGGATTGGCTTTTATAAAGGGGGTTATTTGGTTACAAATTTACAGTCCTAAGGCCATAAAAGTGTCCACACCAAAGCATAAACATGAGTATACCTTCACTGGAGGATGGCCATTGGCATCCGGAAAACCTCTGCCAGCTGGGAAGGCACGTGGCTGGCATCCGCTTGCTCCCAGATTGTTTCAAAATGGCGTCCTCCAAAATGTCTGCATCAGCCAAGGTCAGGGGTCCACAGCTACAAGCTAAGCCAGCAAGACTCTGGGCCTGTGCCAGCGTTTGCAAAGGACTTCCGAAAACTAACTGAATGGGCACGGCCACACCTCCATGGAAATAATTTAATCCAAAGATTCCAACCCAATCAACACTAATACATCTGCCCCCACAAGACTGCACCAAAGATAATGGTGTTTGCAGGGACACAATATTTCCAAAGCAGCACGGGTGGTTCATCTTTCTCCGTGATAAGGATACAGAAGTTACAAGATAAGTTAAATAGTACTTAACTGTATCCTGATGAACCATCTAAAATAAACCTGCCTAATAAAAACAGGTGCTCCAGGCAGCTGTCAGCCCTCACTTTCAACACCTTCTCTCCTACTTTCCCTCCAGCTTCCATCCATCTGTCCCCCCTTCAGAAACGGCTCGATGATCTGCTAGTCACCAAATCCAACAGGCAGGTCTCCTTGTCTCGCTCAGCCCAGCCGCACCTTGGGGAACAGTCCTTACCCGTGTTTCTAGAAGGTTCCCACACTCGGTTTCTGGGCCCCGCTGTCCTTTGCTCGCTGCCTACATCACTCATCTCCTCAGCCGGTCCTGTCCCCTTCCAAGCCCCAAATGTGTAGCTGCCCCTGTCTGGACCACGGGCTTGCTTTGTCTGTGGCAACTTCGCCAGTGCCACCGTTTTAAATACCATCCATATGGGAGCCTCTCCCTGTGACACCACTGCCCCCACAGGAGCCTGAGCGGACCCCAACCTCACCGGGGAAGGCGGAGGGCGTGAGGGACCCTCCTCAGGGTCTGTCCGAGGCAGCCCCAGCAGGTGTGACAAATAGGAAAACAAGACATCGAAGGAAGCGGTGAAGGATTTGGACGTCAGGGCACGTGCAGTGCAACCACTGAAGCAAACTGAATGGCTGCTGGCTGTCTACCGAAACCAGGGAACG
This sequence comes from Bradypus variegatus, assembly GCA_004027775.1. Taxonomy (NCBI): domain Eukaryota; kingdom Metazoa; phylum Chordata; class Mammalia; order Pilosa; family Bradypodidae; genus Bradypus; species Bradypus variegatus. The sequence goes on along the minus strand of PVKY010015678.1, from coordinate 8,063 downwards.
GTGCACTTCCATATCAGAAGAGCTGAAAGCCCCCTCTCTTGCTAGCTACCTGCTCGCAGGCAGCGTACCTGTGCTGCATGAAAATAAAATCAGCTAATTCTGTCTGAATTGGCAAGTTTTTCAGGGTCTTGATTTCTTTCTTTTTTATTGTTTTTACCCCAACACTTCTTGTCATCTCCACTTGAATGGCTAACAGGCACCTCAAATTGAGCATGCCCCAAAGCAACTTCTGATGAGGCCCTCCTGTCACCCCATCCCTCTCCCACCTCCACAGCCCCCCAAAGCCCACTGCTCCCCTAGTCTTCCCGGCCAGCACACAGCATCTCTACATTGCTATTCTTCCATTGCTCAGGACAAAATGCTCTAAGTCATGCTAGAAAATTCCCTCCCTCGTACCACCCAGCCCCACAGCAAACCTGAGAGCCTCTCCCTCCCCAGCACACCCTGAGTGTGACCCCCGCCACCAGGCAGCCTGCCCAGCCACTGTTACCGCGCACCAGGAGGACCCCATGAGAAGACTCGCCTCTTTCCTTCCGCCTTTCCCCCCACCCCACAATCTAGTCTCCACGCTCAAGCATTTCAGAAAAAAAATGTACCTACTGAGAGAGAAAGAGAGCAGAGCTGGGAAAATGTCTGGGGGAGCTGGTTGAAGGGTACACAGGAATTCTTTGTACTGTTTCTGCAACTTTCTGTAAGTCTTCATTATTTCAAAATAAAGAGTTTTACAAAACCAAAACCCATCGCCCTCTGTGAGCTGGCCCTGTGCTTGCCTGCCTGGCTCAGGTCCCTTCCCTGAGGCACTTCTATTTTTGCAAGATACAAGGAAAGAGCCCTGACGGATGTTTTGTCTTCCTGTGCTTGACAGTGGAAATGTAAAAAAGAATTGGGTGTCGATGACATAAGTCAGACACAGAAGGGCAAATATTGCATGATCTTACCAATATGAAATAAGAATATGCAAATTCATAGTCAGAAATTAGAATACAGGCTACCAGGGGCTGGGATGGGGACTGGGGAGTAAAGGCTTAGTTGGTGCGGAGTTTCCATTTGGGGCGATGGAGGAGTTTTGGTGACGGACGGTGGTGGTGGGAGCACAATTCTCTGAATGTGATTAACACCACTGAAGTGCGCACTTGAACTCAGTTAAAATGGGAAATTTTATGTGGTGTAGATGTTATCAGAATAAAAAGAAACCAGAGAACTGTATGACACAGAGAGGACCCTAATGGAACTATGGACCACAGCTAACTGTATAGTTATAATGTTGGTTCACTGATTGTGACAAAGCTACCACACCAATGCAAAACGCTAGTAATGAGGAAAACTGTGTGTGTGCGGGGTAGATGAGGACTCTGCACTTCCTGCATGATTCTTCTGTAAACCCACACCTGCTCTATAAAAGAAGGAGAACTGGACACGTAACCCACAGCCTGTCTTCACAGAGTTCTCAGTTTACGGGCAAGGAGAGACAGAGGGCGAGAAGTCTGACAGAGGAGAGCAGGGGTGTGGCAGCAAGCTGCCAGAACAGGAAAACTCCCACACGAGGTGACAGAGCGCAAAGTCTCACGCCTCCTGGGCACCCGTTTCAGCCCTCAGGAAACCTGCACAGTTCCACGCATTTGTTTCCCACGAGTGAGCCCCAGAACCTGACCGAGCACAGACCCACACAGCTGCTCAAGAGATGGACTGAATGAACGACGAGGGTACAGGGGCTGAATGAATGATGCTATGAAGGGCAGTTGGAGCCAGGAGTCAGCAATACAGAATGCATCGATTTGTCAGTGGGAGCAAGGACAGACTTACAAACTGTTTTTCCCCCAAAAGGGCAGAAGTCAACACATTCCTTATCCCGCTAAGCACAAAAAGAGGCTCCCTGTGGGAAGGTCTCATCACTACCGGCGGTAAATAAACCAGCCTCAGCCTGCCCTGGTCAGGGCAGCTCCTGGGGGGCTGCGGGTGCTAAGGAAAGGGGCTGCGGGCCTCACAGGGCTGCCTGACCAGGACGCAGATCAGCGATTAATCGATGACACAGCAAAAAGCACCTGGATGCGTTTTGGTTCTTCGCAGTTTAAACTGTATTCAAGCTTCTATGCTTCCCTCAAGTCTAAGCCACTGCAAATACCTTCAACCCTGCAGAACATCTAACTTACAAATGTGGCTAGAAACACAGCTGTCTATCAAATAACACTGAAGAGGTCCTGACTTATTAGATTGTGCAAGACTGGCATTCTCAACAATTACAATTATCTAAAACTATGTAACTACGCAAGAAAAAAAAAACTGAGAGAGAATACGGCCACACATGCGAACGCTTCCCAGGCTGCCTGACAGAGAGTGAAGCAAACAGCAAGACTCCGGAAACATCGCTTTCCAGTTTTCTCAGAAAACTGTCCTTTCTATGTGTCTCTGTGCTAAACTGGGCAATCTTTCTTACAGTTTGAAATTACATGTTAAGATAAATAACTAAGGGGATCCGCTGGGGACTGAATCCTGTCCCCTCAAGCCACATTCAGGTCTCGGTCTGCACTGTGTAGCGGGACCCTGAGGGCGCGGTCACTAATTGAGGTGTGGGCTCATTCATGAACAGGGTCTTCAGAGACCCTATTTAGATGAGGCTAAATGGAGCCAGGTGGGCATCACCCAGGGAACTGGAGTCCTTACCAGCAGAGGAAACGTGCACGTGGTCAGTTGGAGGAGCCAGAAGTCACCAGAAACCAGAGGAGCAGACGCTGGAGAGAGAAGGAAGGATGGCCATGAGCCGGAGACCACAGGAGAAAGCCTCACCTCCAAAACCCTGGATGATCAATCCCTGCTGGAAAGCCAGCCGGCACCTGGGATCTGTCAGGGCAGCCTGGTGAGCTGAGACCCAAGTGAGGCCAGGAACGGGCAGCAGCTGGGGACCAGCACAAGCGGAATGCACTGGTGAGTGCGGCAGGACAGAGGGGCAGGTCCCCTCCCTGGACCCGACTTCTCCTCTGCCCGTGGGGCAGGCAGCCGGCCGGAACGGCCAAACGACAGTCGAGTCGCCCCATGTACGCACACTCTTCACGCTAAGTAGGTTCCAACCAGCCTGGCCTTCAAACACAGATCAACGTAACTGCTTCGGAAAGACCGTCTCACAACCAACAAGAAACTGTAAGCCAAAGAATGGTTACCTGTACAGCTAAAACCCCAGAAATGTATAAATATAGCCACTTTGGAGTCCAGTTACGTGGCAACAATGCAATACTCGCCTCAACGGAAGAATGAACGGGGGGATAAATTCACACAGGAATCAGACGAAGCATGACTTAAGTTGAGACAAACAGATCAAGAAACTGCTCTGTTAAATGACACGGTGTATCAGTATCAGGGTCAAAGGCAAAGCCACGCGGCTAGTCCTGTTCCTGTGCTTATCAAAAAAACAGCTTTGGAGCAGGTCACCTGTCTCCTCCAACGCCGCCACCACTCCATGCTTCCGGCCCAGACGTTAGCACTCACCTCCCACCTGGGAGGCGCGGTGGCTGGCTCCTGTGTCAACCAGGCCAGGTGGTGATGCCCAGGTGTCTGGTTAGGTGAGCACCAGCCTGTTACAGCAAGGACATCTCATAGGCTTAAATCACCAGGACGTTGATTGTATCTATAGCTGATGACAGCTACAATCAATAAGGGAAGGTTCTTCAGCAATGAGAGATGTTTCATACAATTGGTTGAAGGCTTCACGAGGAGAAGTGATGGCTTCAGCATCCAGAAGAGGGAATTTCCATCTCTACTTCAGCCAGCCAGCCTCACCTGAGGAATTCAATCGAAAACCTTCATCGGGGTTCCTGGCTTGCAGCCTGCCCTACAGAATTTGGACACATGCATCCCCACAGTTACGTGAGACACTTTTATAAAATCTCATACTATTTACAGCTATCTCCTGTTGGTTCTTGTATTAGTTAGGGTTCTCTAAGGAAACAGCATAAACAAGAGATATCTATAAATACAAGATTTTATAAAAGTGACTCATGCAACTGGGAATGCATGAGTCCAAATTCCATAGGGCAGGCAGCAGACTGGCAACTCCAATGAAGACGTTCTATGAACTCCTCAGGAAACGAACTGGCAACTCCTTAGGAAACGCTTTGCTGGTCAGCCAAAGAAGATGTGAAAGTCCTCTATCTGTCTCACTTAAAAGTCTTCAACTGATTGGATTAAATCCAGCTGATTACATTCTCTTGTTGCAGAAGACAGGCACGTCGTTGAATGTAATCAGTCACAGTTGTCACCAATTGACTGACGATTTAATAAACCAGCTTTCTGGTTTATTAACCAGACACAATGTCCTCGCAGTGATGGTTAGGCCAGCGCTTGCTCAACCAGACACCTGGGCACCACCACCCGGCCAAGTTGACACATACACCTAACCATCGGAGCTCTGTTTCCCTAGAGAACCCTGACTGACACAGCAACTGAAACTCTTTTCTATGCAGTGAGAGCAAATTTTGGCGTTGAAGAAGGAGGCTCACAGGCCTCCTCACAAACAGGGATGGGAGGTCAGGGGTCACATCATATCTCTGTGTGGGCCTGAGAAGGAGGCAGACGAAGTGCTCATTTAGTAAAGCAAGCAGGACCCATGAGAGCGCAACTTTCTCACTCCGTTATCATCCCACACCGAGTCCCACACTTCCTGCCGACATCAAACACGGCCATCACCTCATCTTCCGAGGCTTTGCACCCATGGCTGGAGGACGTGGAGCACCTGCACCACCATTGGGTCCAACGCCCACCCTGTGTGACCATCTCCTTTCGGTGCTTGCCACTGCCAGGCCACGGCCGCCCGCGGGGTCAGCCTCCACTGGGACCTCCGACGCTGCAGCCACAGCTCTCCGCAGTCCCACCCAGTTCCGGAAAACTGTGGCCGCCAGACTGGAGGTGAAAGGTCGGGGCAGGCAGAGAAGACAACAAGCACCCAGCCAGGAAGAAGCCCGTGCCAACTAGAGCTGGCCAGTTCCCGAAAGGCCAGGAGGGCTCCCTGGCTGCAAGCACACCTCAAGCAGGGCCGGCCATCACCTGGGATTTTAGGAAGGAAAGGGCAGGAGGCTGCAGCCAATTGAGAGGGAACAGCTCTCCAAGACCCCTGCTGCTTTCCTGAATACTCCTGATCTCTTTAAGAAACACATTTCTCTGGAGCTCAGATAATCATTTAGGAAACCCACTTGCGTCCTAGGATGCACATCCTTACGTAAAGAAAATCCCAGGGATTTTGCAGAGGTATGCACCTCTCATTTGCACAACCAGCCATCAAAGAAGGCCTTAAATTGCTTAAGTAATTGAAAATAAAAAATCTGGCCCAGATTTGAAATACAATGACTTTCTGATAGCTCTGCTTCAGAGTTTTGGGACAAATAAACTTTAAAACAATCCGCAGTGCACATTTACTGACTTCCAGGAGCAATCCTCCCAAACCCAGCAGTGTGGAAAGGAACCCAGCTGGCTGGGGGACGGCTAATCAGCTCTCTGGAGGCTTCCTGGTCTCCAGGCCCCATGTCAGCGAGGAAGTGACAGCTCTCAGTGACCAAATATTGAAATCCTTGCCCCATCTCACCATCTGTTTCTCCTCTCATTCACATTTATAATTAATGAGACTGCTATGGGACAATAGAGTTGGTGCTGCATCTGTCTTTCTAAAATTATGGATAATTACTGACTACACAATGGCTTCAAATTGGATTTCAACTGTGCCTTAGACAGGAGTCTAAGCTGCTAAATTTTGAATGGAAAATAACCTAGAAATTGTAATACTATCATCTGAGTTTTCCCCTTTATATCATAATGCTGTTCCCAAAAGTCCTGCTATTATCTTCTTCGTATTATACAATCCACAAGGAAAGCAGAAATTTTAAAGTATCGTCAAATTTTCATTTTCTCTAGGTACAAACCTCGCTGACATTGGTCTAAGCCACTCAGTTTCTTCTCCACACCGTGATACTCGAGGAATCTTTCTCCCTCATTGTTACAGAGTCAGGGCAGGCGGGTTTGGCTGTAAAGACGGGGGGCAGTGAGAGGCTACAGGGGTCTGGGGTGGTGACACGGACACTGGACCCAGCTCTACCTGGGGGCCTTGGAGCCGATCGCCTTCTGTGCCTTGGACTTGAATTTTCCATCTGTACAATGGACCTAAAGGCCCACAATTCCAGGCCGTGACAGCCCTTCATGTAAACAGAAGGGCCAGCACCACACACCTAGTGGAAAGCTGTGGTCCTTGGCTATCGTGCTAAAGGGGCCACATATGCCATTTCTACTCAAGGCCAGGTACGTATTGGAGGAGGTAACTTCCACAACTACAGTCCTCCCTGCCATTCATACCACATTTTCCAAAGCAGATTTCATGAGGTGACAGAAGGAAGAAGTTTCTTTCGATTCATTCATTCATTCATTTATTCATTCGTTTAACAACTATTTACCAAGCACCTGGCTGCCAGGTCCTACTATGAAACAAGAGACAATAAACTCTACCTTCCAGAAACATACATTTTTGTGGGTAGAAACAGACAACCAAAATATAAATACGTAAAAGAGTGATAAATGCTAGAGACATTTAAAGCAGGAAAGGGGAGGGGGGACTGACGTTATGAAATGGAATCTGGTACCAGAAGGAAGGAGGAGATTGAGTAACTGTAACAAAATGCTTTGTGTTAACCCTTTCCACTCCTTGATTCTTCTCCCCTCATAAACGGCTAAAAAAATCAGGGGGAGGGAGCTGGGGGGACTTCAAAATAACGGTGATGTTTTAAGATGGCCCCGGGTTTCACACATCTGACAGCCGTCTGCATGCACCTCGCAGAAGACAATCTATAAGCCATCTGGACAATGGTCAAATGCCTTTTCTTTTTTTTTTAAGGGAAACCTTCAAATAAGGGCAAATGTGTTTGTTTAATTGGATGATCTGTGCTGGACACAGGCAAACAGCGCTGACAGATTTTTCCATGTTTTCCCACATGTGCTAGTTTGTCATAAACAGGCTTCCGTGTCTTTTTGTGATTGTTTATAAATAGCACAAACACCCGCAAATGCAAATCAAGGCAAGCTGTCCCCTGGATCGCTGCCACGATGGTGGCCCGAAATGGCAGCTGGCCAAAGCCAGGCAAAAACCTGGGCTGAGGGGTGGGTCCCGCCAGGCACCTCGTGTGCTTTAACATTCAGCAGGACCCATACTTTGTTCTTTGGATCCGTACATTTTGCTCAAGGCATTCTCATGTTTGTTGCATGTCTTGTAATCCTCACAGCAGTCCTGTACATTAGAAGGCCTGCCGCTCCCATTTCACAGATGAGGGAACTGAGGACGAAGGAGTCAAGCCACCTCCACAAGACGCCACAGCTAACACAGGAGCCCAGGCCACAGCCAGGCTCTCGATGTCCGAGGCAGGCTTTCCATCACCCTATTTATATGGAACTGGATTCGAGCTCTTTCCAACACAATGAGCAAGTCCAGTGACACTGGTACACCAATAACGACCCATGGGCTCTCTTCTTCCTCTAAAATGTTGAAATGCAACAAAGTAAAAACAACTGGGTTATTACACACACATGTCCTGCCGCAGGGGGCCCTTCTGCACCCCGTCATGTGTTCGGCTACACGAGTCTACCCTTAGGTCCTGGCCAGCAATGGGAAGCAACTGGCAACTGTGGTGGGTGCAGCTGCCCACCCAGGGCCCTCTTCAAGGAGGGGCTTGCTGCACAGCTGTGGGCCGCAGGGCCCGGCAGGCAGGGGTCCATCTTGGCCCGGAGGGTAACACCTCCCCAGGGCAACCTAGACCCTGACACTAAGCAAGGCCGGGTTCCCAACGGGGGCCTCTGAAGGGCACCCCGAGCCCTGGAGCACAGGAGGTTGAGGCTTCAACGAGCTGCACTGCAGTTGGCTTCCCCTGCCCCTCCTGCTCCACCAACCCCCTTCGCAGGGCAGACAGAAACCTCGGGTTCCAGAGAACCCGACTGCCAGGGTATACACGACTCTAAGGGGATGGCACCCTCGGCACAATCTCCCCCCTCCCCTTTGTCCCCACTGCCATCTCCTGTGCCACCTTCACAACTAAGTGCGA
>PVKY010015677.1:0-10075 GCA_004027775.1 Bradypus variegatus | reverse complement strand
GTACAGAGAGCTCTTTTCATACAATGTCATGCTTGATTCTTATAATATTATCTGTGAAGTACGCTGCAGTTTTTCTGATATTATAGACAAGGAAATAGAAACTTAAAAAAAAATAAGTAATTCCTAGAGGTCATGAGCTAGGGTCAGATCAAAACGCATAGTAGATGCTAAATAAATTTTGGTTAAATAAGTGAAGGAACTAAACAGACAATAAAGAAATGCTTCAACTTCTTGGTGGTATGAGGTCATATATAAACACAAGAATAAATAGTAACTAATAAATTTCTTCTAAGTCAAAACAGAGAAAAAAAGACTACAGACTCGGGAAATTCTGTCATTATTGAAGGAAGGATAAGCATGTTGGACAACTTAGAATGCTCTCAGTCCCAGCACTGTAAACAGATGTCTAATACATGATTGCCAATTACTGAACGCCAAGAGATTGGTGCTTATCATTAGTTATATATATTTTTAAGTGAGCCAAAAAATAGAAAAAGGAAAGTAATTCTCACCCACCTACCCCACCCCCCACCCCCACCCCCCATAATGGGAAACCACTTTTCCTTCTGTCTGGTTCCAGAAACACAGTGTCTTGATTTCTGAGAGTTAGGTGGTGACTGTTCTTGACCTGGATGCACATCAGCTTTTTCCTCTTGATTTGAGAGGTGGAGTTAAGTGTGAACTGCTTAAGAATGCGCTGTTTTCTATTTAATTTGGCTGCAGAAGATGGAATTCATTGAGCTCCGTCTGTTCAAATGAACTTTAAGCAACAGCAAGCAAAACATGTGTACTCCTCCCTGCACATGTAGTAGAGGCGTCCGGTGGAAGACACAGGATGGATGCACAGAAGAGCCTTGTGAGGGAGATGAGTGGAGGAGTGCTAACAACTTCCTATCTCTTATGTAGGCTCAACTGAAGCATTCAGGGGTTGCTGGGGAAAGCAGGCCTCTTTTTTTACTAGGGAGTATTGAAAAAAATACCTCTGAGCTCTGATATCTGGAATTCATCTCAAGACTGTGTTCAAAAATGTGCACCACCAATTCCAACTCCCCACAGCTGCTATCTTTAATGGGTGACCCCTTTTACACCCCCACCCTTTTTCCTCATAACCTTACTCTTAATGCATTTAATTGGTCCTTCCAGAACAATTTGGAATATTGACAAGACTTAAAAACATCTGTGAATTATAAATAATTTTAAAGTTCACATTTCTCCATTGAATGCCCAATAAAGAGTATTCATTTCAAGTAGTTAAATAAGTTGTATGACAAAGGAGTGAATTTAATGTGGGGCTATTGATCTAAAAGAGAGAAGAAAAGAAAGCATGGTAGTTATATTATTAAAGTTATAGCTTCTCTAAAACTGTTGACATGTCTATTGAAAATGAAGGGAAGCAATTGTGTCATAATTTAGAATGAGCTTATCCTTTAGTAATGTGAGTCATTGCTCAGAAAATGTCTTATATCATTTGGGTAGATGATTTTAAATATTGTGATGAAAACTCGTGACTAGGATGTGTTGAAGTTATGTAAAATATCCCTGTTACCTGTGTCTGTTAAACATGTATTTAGAAATATTATTCTCTTTGATGAGTGCCTAACTGCTCTCAGCATTTGTGCACACCTGTATATCTCCCTCAGGATTCTCAGCATTTCTTTGGGTGGCTCAGGTTATTGCCTAATGAAAGAAGTACGCTAAACTATTCAGTAGGAATGTCCCAAAATTCTCTTACACCATGCTGGTAGAAGAACTTCCATTTTAATCCAAGGTGGGAAACGTGGACATTTGTTTTGGTCACACGTTTTAACCCATTGTCTGACACCTGGAAAAAAAATCAACTAAATTAACTATTATTTGATATTAAATAACCTGGTGATTGTATTGATAGTGTTTCAAGGGGAAGTGAGGTAATTTCAAAATTACATGCTTGGCTTCAGAATTACATAGCAAAATACTTGTTCCAAGGTTACCTGTCTGTAAAGACCCAAGCTTATGTCCTGTGTATGATAATTTAACACTCGGAGCAAAATCAATATTGATTTGTGGTCCATTATTTTGTAGGTATCACCAACTATTTATATTTTATTTTCTTGCTGGCCATATAGACAACCATGAATGCTTAAGGAGCTGTTAAAGCTAATATTCCCGGGGTTCCATTAAAAGAAATAAAATACTAAAATCTCTCTATGCAATGTACATAGAAGCTTACACATGGAAACGTCATTATGTGCAACACATATGAACCTTTTTGTTTACAGATGCAGTTTTTTTTCCAGCCATGATAAGGTACCCTAGAAACATTCACTAATTTTTGTAACACCCCAGAGGGCAAGTAGTAAGAATTATTATCTTCATATTGCAGGTGAAACACCTAGGTCAGGGCAGCTTAAATGACTTGGCCAGGGCACTCTCTAAGTCAGTTATGAAGCTAGAAATAAAATTCCAGACTCTTGACTTTTAGTTCTCATTCTGAGTCATTGCATTCCCGAGAACAGGAGTACTGGCCCTGTCAGCATTTGCATTTCTTTTCCTCACATGAGAAGTAACCACTGATGTAAATCCTGTCCCTGTTAGGGAAGCCTTGCAGTACATGGTACTGAGTCCCTGCAGGGCAGTGATGAGAGCAGTCTGCCATTACTGTGAACAAGCTCAGGTAGCAGAAGGATGTCAGTGAGCCGGCTTCTCGCAGGCCTAGCCCTATGAACAACTAGAACTAGTGAAGTGGCCGGAACTTCAGAGATTCGCAGAATATCTTTAACATAGAATGCAACTCAACCCACTTTGTTACTTTAATTTCTCCTTAATAATTTCAGAGGACCCCTATTATTGAAGTCAACAGTTTGAAAGGCATGAGGTCCCTGTCCTCAGGAAGCTGCACTTGACACCAACTAAGGCCTGCCTGGTGGTACAGAATAAGCTTCGGCATTGACCCCCAACCCTCCTGCACATCTTCTCTTCCTCTTTCTTTGATGTAATATTTATTTCCAGCAACTTCTCTTTGACTTGAGAGCCTAAGAGAATCTGGGGCTGTCAGCATTTCCCTTGCACGAAGGCAGGCTGCAAACTGAGAGCATTGGGCCCCCACCCCAGGGCTGAGCACCCTCCCCCGAGCGTGCTGGGCTCTCGGCAGCAGCCGGGAAAACAACATTACGTCTGGTCTTTGCTCACTCTCCCCCAGGTTGGCACAAGTGGGGCTGATGGCTCACGTCACAAAGGCACTTTGTGCTCTGCTGCCTTGTTTTCGGTGGAACAACTCCTCCTTGTATTCCTTCACTTTTCTGGTGGTGAGCACTCTCCCCCATAAATATGACGGAACAGGTGTTGCTCGGCTCCTAACTGAGTTTCCAGCTGTCCTCCTCCAACACAGACCAGGCAGAATCTGTTGTTCTGTCCTTTTAGGCAGACTGAAGAACCATCGAGCCCGAGATGGTGGCCTCCCTTGCAGGATATGGCCGTTTTGCTGCCAGAAGATGGTCGGGAAAGCCTGGCTGGCTAACAAAGACAGGCCTTCAGCGGCTGGGTGTAGTTCCAGTCCTGCATCCCCTTTGGCAGAAGCACAGAGACTGCTGCGGGGTGGCCAGCCAGCAAAATTAGGAAATAAGGACCTCTTTTATTTACTCAGGCTGCTGAATCATGGGCATTCCTGTCTGCTTGGAGAAAAGTCAGGCAGCTCTACTTTCCACTGCAAGTCTCAGGAGTGCTGGAGACTTTCATCTCGGAGTGTTCACACACTTGTTTTAATGTGCTTTATGGAAATGGTGAAATGCAGCAAGAACAGTTGCTGTAGAAAAACATCTGCACTAACTATGCACACATATTTGCATCTTTAAATAGACTTTTAGGCTGCGGAGCTGGTTTCCAGCAAAGTTTTTTTCAGCTCTACGGGCTCCATCTCTCCCAGAGTCAGCGAGTGTGAAGTGACTTATTCCAAAAATTAAAATTTAACATGGACATGTTAAGTACTTCACATTGAAATGCAGAAAACTTGCCATAACACTGGGAGACATTCCCTGTAAGTAGCACTTAGTGAGTTCCAGAAGGGAAAAAAGTGCGAGTTGATTCAGAAACAGAAGTTGAAAGAATTTTCCATAGTTTCTTCCATATGTTAAAAAAAAAAATCAAAATGTTTAAATCTGTATTAGCCATTTGCACATAGTTTTTGTTGTGACTGCCAAAAAGTTTAAGTTAATGGGGATGGGTAGATTTCAAGGAGTTCGGAATACCAGAGAATGTTGGCAAAGGTCTTGGGAGTGCCCGATACCCTTAAAGCACGGACCTAACCCCACTGGGAATTTTGTCAGTGAGTTCCTTGTGTGTCCCTGGGAGAATAGATCCATTTATTGTACCAGTAAGATGAGATGCTTCGGTTTAGAGTTTAAAACAAAAATTGGCCTTTTCTGAAACCTTCATTTATTTATTTTAATCATAGCATTCCCTGCTCCAGCTTTTTCCTTCTGCTCAGTCCCCTCCATCCTCTTGCCCTGAGAAGCCCTATGAACGCTGTAGGCAATTTCTGTGTATTTCAGCTACAAAGACATTATTTGTGATTATCACTTTTTCTTTCAAGGTCAAGTAAGAATTTCAGTCCTAAAGGAAAAGGAATGGGGAGAAGGGAGAATAGGTTTCCAGCTCCCTTGACTCCTGCTTTGGGTAAAATCCTGGAACTAACCCTCAGCTTGCTTGTCATCTAGTTGAGATTTACAAGTGTAAGAGAATTATGTAATAGGTACAGTCAGGCATGGACCACAAACAAGAACCTGATTTAAGCATGGTGTCAGTGATTGTACGCTATTTATAACGGGCCATTGCTCGTAATTCTTTATACATTTGTATAATAATATGTCACACCCCTATGCCATCTACAATTTAAGAGTGAATTCACTTAGTAAATTTTCACCCTCGATGGTTATACTCTTCCAGTCTAGATGCATGAGAAATTCTGATTCACTGTTTTCCCGACATGTACAAATGAGATGATGTGTTTTAAAATATTTTTAAATGTGACAACAAGATTTAAGCCTAAAAGATAAACATGAAACGTGGTGTGGTGGGTTTTACCTGGAGTGCTGAGGAAATTTAATAAGTAGTAATTTTTTCATTCAGGGGAAATATTCAAAACTTTGGTTTGTTGCAGGGATATCCGTTTTCGGTGACTTAAGCTGTTTTAAGGGAAGAACTTGAATCGTCACTGAGGTGTTTTTTGGTTTTAATTTTTTGAGTTGTTTTTCTGTATGCTGGATGGTGAATCGAGTTTCTCTGCATTTCTTCTTTTTATGTATTCACTCTTAATTATAAATCACACCTGCAATTATAAGACCGTTTCTTATGTGATAACATGTTGGGCTATGGAGTCATATAAATGAGGCTGCAAAAGCATGCAGTTTTCAACTTGAATTGCGAAGCTTTGTTGCAGTGGGCAAGGATCCAGGAATGGTGTTTGGTTGTTTTCTCAGAGTTAGATGGTTGCCATCTGGCAGTGATAGTGAGATGGTGTTGTCATCGGTTTCTAGATGCAGGAAAGGAATGATCCTCATCTGTTTCCTGTGGATAAGCAAGAGGTTGATAATCTAGTAAAATCTTGTTACCTTAAAGAAAGCAGACTTGGAATTTGTTTACATAGTGCTTGCCAGTTCTACTTTTCTGTTAATAATTTAGCTTGTTCGTGAACTTTAGTTTTGGAAGAATTTAAACATCTATTTTATAATGTTCTAATTGAACCTCTTGTTTGAATAGAAACACTCTCCCCATCACCTACACCCTGTGGTCTTGTTTGTATTTTTGAGGAATCTTGTTCTTTGGAACAGCAAAAACTTTTAAAATTTCTTCTGCTCTCAAGTGCGAAAAAGAGGTTTCACAACCTATTTTGAAAAGGTCTTGTTTTCCATTTGAATGTCATGTAGACAACAGAAATGAGTGCTCATTTGCTTAGAACATAGTTTAAAAAAAACTCACCTAATACAATATAGAGTTACTTTATGGATAACCTGCTAAGTTTATATCTGGCTTTCAGGCTTGTTTGTCTTTTCTTTGTTACTCATAAATCTTTCAGCATTTATCATAATCATTTATCACTTTTCCTGTTTCCAGTTTTTCACAAATTGCTTTGTCTCTGCTCACCTCAAAGTGCAGGTCCTGTTTAGCTAAGGAAGCTCAGGCCGCTGAAGCTTTTGCAAAAGGAAGAAATGGTGGGCCACCTCTTGAACTTTCCAAACAAAATACACTATTAAAATCTGGCCCTTGTGAAACTCTCATTTTTTCTTGATCCCAGCTGAGCCCAGCTACATGTAATATCTAGCAGTACCCTTCTAACATTTAATAATCCATTTTCTGGCCCATGGTATTCGAATCTTTCAGTTATTGAAGAAATCCTGGTTGTCTTTCATTACACAAGACATAATTATTATTGTGTTTTCTGTCTTCTTTCATGTGCTTACTTTTTAATATTTTTTTGCTGAAAGCAATAAGGTCTATATCAATAATAACCCCATAGAAGATTTTGGTCCTCGGAATTGCCTTTTTGTATAAAAACAAGCAAAATGCAGAGGGAATTTTTTATTAAATATTAGACATCTGGGTTGACTGCATTAATTTTAAATCATTCCTGTAATATTTCCTCTTTTCATCTGGTTCTTCAGATGCTCACATAATATGCAAATCATTTTAGAATGAATACAAAGGAAACATTAAATATATTAAAATCTGCATTTTAATAAAATCATCAAGTGTAATATATACCTTGCTTCTAAAGAAGAATGATAAAAGGTAACGAAAGGGTAATTTAGACATAGAACCATTAAATATCTTTCTATATTTTACAAACCCATAGAAAGTGAAGGGAGAATAAAAGCTTTTGGGCTCAGATTTTTAAGTGTCCCATTCAAACCTTCTCTCCTTTTTTTTTTCCTGAAATGTTCTTGATGGCCCATCCATCTTGTCGAAGTGGCACAGGAAACCCACTCTCGAGTTCTCAGCGTGTGGAGTGAACTGTTCCATTGCTTCTTGTTGCAGATGGAGTGGATGTTGAAGATGACCCTACGTGCTCGTGGCCGGCCTCCTCGCCTTCTAGCAAGGACCAGACCTCCCCTAGCCATGGCGAAGGCTGCGATTTTGGAGAGGAGGAAGGTGGCCCTGGGCTTCCATACCCGTGCCAATTCTGTGACAAGTCATTTAGCCGCCTCAGCTACCTAAAGCACCACGAGCAGAGTCACAGCGACAAACTGCCTTTCAAATGCACCTACTGCAGCAGGCTGTTCAAGCATAAGCGGAGCCGCGATCGCCACATAAAACTCCACACGGGGGACAAGAAGTACCACTGCAGCGAGTGTGATGCTGCCTTCTCCAGGAGCGACCACCTGAAGATCCACTTGAAGACCCACACATCCAACAAGCCATATAAATGTGCCATCTGCCGCCGGGGCTTCCTCTCCTCTAGTTCCCTCCACGGACACATGCAGGTTCATGAGAGGAACAAGGACGGTTCCCAGTCTGGCTCCAGGATGGAGGACTGGAAAATGAAGGACACTCAGAAGTGCAGCCAGTGTGAGGAAGGCTTTGACTTCCCAGAAGACCTCCAGAAGCACATTGCCGAGTGCCATCCGGAATGCTCCCCGAACGAGGACCGGGCGGCCCTCCAGTGTGTCTACTGCCACGAACTGTTTGTAGAGGAGACCTCACTGATGAACCACATGGAGCAGGTACACAGTGGGGAGAAGAAGAACTCATGCAGCATCTGCTCGGAAAGTTTCCCTACCGTGGAGGAGCTGTACAGCCACATGGACAGTCACCAGCAGCCCGAGTCCTGCAACCACAGCAACAGCCCTTCGCTGGTCACCATGGGCTACACCTCCGTGTCCAGCACAACTCCAGATTCCAACCTCTCTGTGGACAGCTCAACGATGGTGGAAGCTGCCCCGCCAATCCCAAAGAGTCGCGGGAGGAAGCGTGCTGCTCAGCAAGCCTCTGACATGACCGGCCCCTCGAGTAAGCAGGCGAAAGTTACCTACAGCTGCATTTACTGCAATAAGCAGCTGTTTTCGAGTCTGGCAGTTCTGCAGATTCACCTGAAAACTATGCATCTGGATAAGCCAGAACAGGCCCACATTTGTCAGTATTGCTTGGAGGTATTGCCCTCACTGTATAACCTGAACGAACATCTTAAGCAAGTGCATGAAGCTCAGGACGCAGGTCTGATTGTTTCCGCCCTGCCAGCCATCGTCTACCAGTGCAACTTTTGTTCCGAAGTTGTGAACGACCTCAACGCTCTTCAGGAGCATATCCGATGTTCTCATGGGTTTGCGAACCCTGCGGCTAAGGATAGTAATGCATTCTTTTGTCCCCATTGCTATATGGGGTTTCTCACTGACTCTTCTCTTGAAGAGCATATAAGACAGGTCCATTGTGACCTCAGTGGCTCCCGATTTGGGTCCCCAGTGCTGGGGACACCAAAAGAACCAGTAGTAGAAGTCTATTCTTGTTCCTATTGCACAAATTCGCCAATCTTCAACAGCGTTCTTAAGCTGAACAAGCATATCAAAGAGAACCATAAAAACATTCCCTTGGCCCTGAATTATATTCACAATGGGAAGAAATCCAGGGCCTTGAGCCCCCTGTCTCCTGTGGCCATAGAGCAGACATCTCTTAAGATGATGCAGGCAGTAGGAGGTGGCCCTCCACGTCCCACGGGAGAGTATATCTGCAATCAGTGTGGTGCTAAGTACACATCCCTAGACAGCTTTCAGACTCACCTGAAAACTCACCTCGACACTGTGCTTCCGAAATTGACCTGTCCTCAGTGCAACAAGGAATTCCCAAACCAAGAATCCTTGCTGAAACATGTCACCATTCATTTTATGATCACCTCCACCTATTACATCTGTGAGAGTTGTGATAAGCAGTTCACCTCAGTGGACGACCTTCAGAAACACCTGCTGGACATGCACACCTTTGTCTTCTTCCGCTGTACCCTCTGCCAAGAAGTTTTTGACTCAAAAGTTTCCATTCAGCTCCACCTGGCTGTGAAGCACAGTAACGAGAAGAAAGTCTACAGGTGCACGTCCTGCAACTGGGACTTCCGCAATGAGACTGACCTGCAGCTCCACGTGAAACACAATCACCTGGAGAATCAAGGGAAAGTGCACAAGTGCATCTTCTGTGGCGAGTCCTTCGGCACCGAGGTGGAGCTTCAGTGCCACATCACCACTCACAGTAAGAAGTACAACTGCAAGTTCTGCAGCAAAGCTTTCCATGCCATTATTTTGCTGGAGAAACACCTGCGGGAAAAGCACTGCGTGTTTGAGACCAAGACTCCCAATTGTGGGACGAATGGGGCTTCTGAGCAAGTGCAGAAAGAGGAGGTGGAGCTCCAGACTTTGCTGAGCAACAGCCAGGAGTCCCACAACAGTCACGATGGGAGTGAAGAGGACGTTGACACCTCCGAGCCCATGTACGGCTGTGACATTTGTGGGGCAGCCTACACGATGGAGACCCTGCTGCAGAACCACCAACTGCGAGACCACAACATCAGACCTGGAGAAAGCGCCATTGTGAAGAAGAAAGCCGAGCTCATTAAAGGGAATTACAAGTGCAACGTGTGCTCTCGAACCTTCTTCTCCGAAAATGGCCTCCGCGAGCATATGCAGACCCACCTGGGGCCTGTCAAACACTACATGTGTCCCATTTGCGGAGAGCGGTTTCCCTCCCTCTTGACCCTTACCGAACACAAAGTTACCCACAGTAAGAGTCTCGATACCGGCAACTGCCGTATCTGCAAGATGCCTCTGCAGAGCGAAGAGGAGTTTTTAGAGCACTGCCAAATGCATCCTGACTTGAGAAATTCCCTAACGGGATTTCGCTGTGTGGTTTGCATGCAGACAGTGACCTCCACCTTAGAACTCAAAATCCACGGCACATTCCACATGCAAAAGACGGGGAATGGGTCAGCGGTGCAGGCCACGGGCCGTGGCCAGCACGTCCAAAAACTGTACAAGTGCGCGAGTTGCCTCAAAGAATTCCGCTCGAAGCAAGATCTGGTGAAACTTGACATCAACGGCCTGCCCTACGGGCTGTGCGCCGGCTG
>PVKY010015676.1:0-10088 GCA_004027775.1 Bradypus variegatus | reverse complement strand
AGTCCAGACTGCTGGTTTGGAGTTTGGTAGTTTCAGGTATTTACTTCTAGTCATTGCAATACATTAAAACCTAAGAGGTGTTATCTATATAGTGCATAAGAATGTCCACCAGAGTGACCTCTTGACTCCATTTGAGCTCTCTCAGCCACCGACACTATTTCGTCTCATTTTGCATCCCCCTTTTGTTCAAGAAGATACTCTCAGTCCCACGATGCCAGGTCCAGATTCGTCCCCGCGTGTCATATCCTGCATTGCCAGGGATGTTCACACCTCTGGGCGTTGGGTCCCACGTAGGGGGGAGCACAGTGAGTTTACATGGTTCACTTTTTTACTGAAGTCTTTACCCCAAATCCATTTTCTCAAAGAGGTGTTTCTTGAGCTCGTTATATATAATATCAAGACACGAATTTCGACACATATACTCCCATGTAGCTGTCTGCTTTATTCTTTTTTGTAATAATTGATGTTACCATTTGACATCTGTTTAATATCTGTCTCTTCCCATTAGAACTTAATCTCTATGAGAGCAAGTATATCCCAATTACCTAGATTAGTGTTTGATAAATACTAAGCACTCAATAAGTATTTGTTTAGTGAATAATTGAAAAAAGGGGTACTGTGGCAAATGTGGCCTGGAGGGTATATGGGAACTGTGGTAGCCAGTCTTCAAGAAGGCCTCCAATGATCCCTACTTCCTATATCATGGCCTGTATAGCCTCCTACGTTGTATCAGGGTTGGTCTATGTGACCAAAAGAATGCAGTAGAAGCTATGGAATGTCTGAATAATGAACTTGTGAAGGTAGGTCATGAAAGACAATTTGGCGTCTTCCTTCTCTCTCTCTCCTTCTCTCCCTCTCTGGGATATGTTAGTTGCCACTGTCATGATTAGAATTAAAGCCTCCTGCCAATAGTCATGTAAGTGCGCTATCTTGGAAGTGTTTCTCCAGTCAAGCGTTCAGAAGACTGCAGCCTGTGCCAACATCCTGAACGCAACCACCTTGAAAGACCCTGAGCCAGAACTGCCCAACTAAGTCACTTTCAAATTCCTGACCCACACAAATTGTGAGGTATTAAATGGATTTTGTTTTATGTCAACTAAGTTTGAGGATAATTTGTTATCCAGCAGTAGATAATTAAAACAGGAACCAAGTGGTGGTTCAAATAACATGTTTTATATCTAATGTAAGTGAAAAGCCTAAGAAATGCTTAAAAAGATTAAAAAAGAGCAACAGTAATTTATGAAATAACTTCAATACTGGGAACAATAATTTAAAAAACAATGTCACTTCTATGCTAAGATTTCTTTTTTATTGAGGTCTATTCACACACCATACAGTCCCTCCAACGTATACAATCACTGGCTTACAGTATCATCACCAAGTTGTGCATTCATCACCACAATTTATTTTTCCAACAGTTTTATTCACACACCATAACCACAATTTTAGAACATTTTCATCATGCCCCCCCAAAACAACCCAAAACAAGGCATACCCTTTATCCACCCCTATTATTGACTCCTAGTAATGGTGTGGTACATGTTATTGTTGATGAAAGAACATTAAGATACTACTACTAACTATGGTCCAAAGTTTGCAATAGGTGCATTTCCCCCATATACACCCTATTATTAACTCCTTGTAATAGTGATGTAAATTTGTTGTAGTTCATGAAAGCATGTTTTTGTATCTGTACTATTAATCAGTCATCATTCACCACAGGGTTCACTGTTATACAGTCCCATGTTTTATCCTCTAGCTTTCCATCTAGTGACATATATGACTCTAAACTTCCCCTTTCAACTACAATCACACATATAATTCAGTGCTGTTACACTCACCATAATATGTTACGATCACCTCTATCCATTTCTAAACATTTAAATTCAACCTAGTTAAAAATTCTGCACACATTAAGCATGTACTCCCCCCCCACACACACACACTCCGCTACCCTCATTCTATCTCCTGGTAACCTATATTCTAGATTTTGTCTCTGAGTTTACTTATTACAATTAGCTCATATTGTATGATCTCACTAATAAAACTAAGATTTTTTTAAATTTACGTTTTTGACAGGGTTTGGCTAATATATTCACATAGTTTCCCTTGCTGGTTCTGGTATCAACGTTATCTTTCTCTAATAAAATGAGAGCGGAAATATCCCACCGCACCTCTACCCCCTTTTTTTAAATTTCCTGAAAGTATTGGCTTGGTATTATCTGTTGTTACTTTGGTGGACTCATCTGTAAAGCCAGTTGGGCCCATGGTATTCTTTGTGGTAAGATGTCAATGTAAAGAATCGACATAGTATCTTCAAAAGCCATAAGAAAATTCATGCTATTTTTTTTTCCTCCAACCAATTTCGGAGATTATGTTTTTAGGGCTTCATTCAATTTTCTTCCAATCTTCATAACTTGGCACTGTATTGTCCCATTCTTCTGGAAATCAAATTCCATCACTAGATTTGGGTGCTTATTCCACAGTGGGGTACAACTAAACTTGAAAAGGAACTTCAGTTTAATTCGAACTAGATTCACAGGCTGCCCTGTATTCCAGAAGGATGAGATTTGTCGTCAGCGATCTTCCATCTTTGTCTGACATAAGGCTGTCTGCTACAAAGTCCGAGTGTGTGCGAAACAGCAATATGTCCCTGCTCTTAAATCTCAGTAGTTTTAAGGAAGTACGTGGTCATGAGCAAAATCTTTAAATGAACGAAAAGAACCGCTCTACGCCGCTCGGCAACCTAGTCCGCCGCCGCCGGCGGAACCGGAAATAGCGCACGCACCGCGTGTTTCCGCATCCCTCACTTGCGGTGGTCAGATTTGAGCTGCGCCGTCCCCCTTGAGGGTTGGCGGCCAACGGCTCCCTCGCGGGCTGCCGCCACCACCGCCGCCTTTCACGCCAGGCAGTCGGGAGAAAATGGTCGGTCGAAACAGTGCCATCGCCGCCGGTGTATGCGGGGCTCTTTTCATCGGGTACTGCATTTACTTCGACCGCAAGAGAAGGAGTGACCCCAATTTCAAGAACAGGCTGCGAGAGCGTGAGTGTCTGGCCTGCGCCTCACATGGTCCCCCTTCCCCCAGCTTTCGCTGGCCTATTGGGAGCGCGACCCGCGCCTCCTCTCCTCCCGCGCCTCCTCTCCTCCCGCGCCTGTACCAGCCGACGCGGCCGGGGGCGTCTGGGCCGCTGCGCGGGGCCGACTGCGTGGCGTGGCTCGGGCTTGGCGCCTGCGAAAGGTCTTCCTGAGACCGCGGGCGTGGGTGCCTGGCTGTACGTGACCGAGTGGGGGCCGGGATGAAGAGATGGCGCCCCCTGCGCGATTCCCAGTGCTTTTACAAGCCTCTTGCGGGTCTCGATTTCCTCCATTTTGGAAGAAGGATTTTTTTCCCCATTTTGTTTTCCCCATACGCGTTTGCTGAGTAAACTCACTCTAATTTGGCGAAAACAGAATGGGGAAATTATAACTTAGGGTTCTGTGGTTTTTTTTTGTCTCTCCTCTCCCCCCTTGTTAAAAAAATTTTTTTTGGCCATTCACCCTTTTTAACCTATTATCTCGAAAGTTGGTGTTTTACAGATTTTAGCCTGCGACTAAATCCGCAAGTGCAGTGCGGTATCATAGCATTCTTAAACCCTCTTGGTAGCTTCGCTGAAGGTGCTTCCAAGATATGAGTGAATGCTATAGAAATTGTAGGGGGTCCAAAGGGCTGCGCCTTTCCCGTGGCTCAGTTTTATTTCATACCTGCGACATCCTTTGAGAGCAGTTGGATTTGCAAACTGCTCTTAAAAGAGAGGGAAATAGTGTCTCTAAAGCCTTTGTGATCTGCTTTGAATTTCGGAGGTATCTTCTCTCTGCAACAATAGGAGAGCAAAGTTGTTGCAGTCAGAAATATTTTTATAACTAAAGACAACTAGATTTCTTGGAAATTTCAGTGTCTTAGAAGTTAAAATTGACATGCTGTTAAATCCAGAAAGGTTGGAAGAACTGACTATCCTATTTTGTACTTGAGTTTTAAGAAGTTATTCCAGTAGCCACATGCCGCTGGTGGCTCGATATTGGACAGTGCTGATTTTAACACCATTTACAACGTGACATGTAGTTCCCCTAGCCTTTATGTTTTAGGAGGAAAGGATTATTATTTTATTTATGGTTAGTTTGCCTAATGGAAGGAATGCCGTTTTGGATTCAGGCACTGAGTTTTCAGGCCCAGGTTGGTCACTGATAAGCAGTATAAGCTTTGGCTTTCTAACCCTTAGCTGTAAAATTAAGTAATGCCGTCTGCCTCTTGTAGCTTTTGTCAAGAATAAATGTCTGTGCACCACGGTTTCTGACATGGGGAAGGCCCGGCCCCTCGGTAAATGCTACCCGTAACTAGGAACTCAGGTTATCTTTTTTCCTAGAGCTTCAAAAATAGTTCAGAGGAGTAGGTGGTATGTATGCAGAGCTCTGTAAAGAAGGGATTAATTTCTTTTTCCTTTGGAAATACTGCAATCCAATTTTTAAACCTTGAGAAATCTGTTATTTTCAGAATTCCTTTTCTGTTATCTTCAGTCCATGCATTTTTTTTCTAGTTTTAGCAGTAGCTTACTGATTTGAGTGCTCGCCATTTTTAGCTAAGTGACCTTGGGCAAAGGACTGCACGGTTTCAAGCTTTAGTTTCCCTCTTATAAAATGATATAATGAATGTAGAGTTGAGAGTTTAGTACAGTTCAGGCAAATGGTAATTGATGAATTCTGGAGACTTTGTATGAATATAATATAATTAGGTTATTTGATATTTTAGCAAGAAAAACTTTGCAGAATGATTTTGCCATATGTTTAAAGGTGATTGCAAGAATGCCTGCCTTTTTTTTTTTTAACTTTTTCCCTTTTTTTCCCCAATTTTATTGAGATACATTCACATACCACACAAACCATCCAAAGTATACAATCACTGGACCATAGTATTATCCCATAGTTTTGCATACATCCCCATGATAAATTTTAAAACATTTTCATTACTCCAAAAATAAGAATAAAAAATAAGACCCAAATCCTTCCATGCCCCTTGCCCCCCCCATTGTTAACCCATAGTATTGGTGTAGTAGATTCGTTACCGTATTATTTTTAATATGTAGTTCATGCAAGAACTTAACATTGGTAGGGTTACTTGGTGACATACATGACTTGAAACAACCACCTTCAATCAAATTCAACTATAATATGGCATTACTTAAAATCCCAGTAATGAGCTAATATCACCTCTGTCCATTCCCAAACATTCAAGGTCAACCTCGTTAACAATTCTGTACCTACTAGGTAACCACTCCCCTTGTCTAGCTTCTATCTATCTCCAGGTACCCTATATTCTGCATTTTATGACTCTTTGAGTTTACATATTCTAGTTAGTTGATAATAGTGAAATGGTACATAATTTCTGTGCTTTTGTATCTGGCTTATTTGAGCATTATCTCCTCAAGGTTCATTCATGTTGTCACATGCTTCAGGACCTCATTCCTTATACTACTACATTCCATATAGTCTCCACTGTATGTGTATACTACGTTTTCTTTATCCACTCATCTGTTGGTAGACTCTCTTGGATTGTTTCCATCTCTTGGCCCTTGTGAATAATGCTGCTGTGAACATTGGTGTGCAAATGTCTGTTCGGCTCCCTGCTTTCAGATCTTCTGGGTGTATACCGAGTAGCAGAAGTGCTGGGTCATAGGGCAACTTGATATTTAGTTTTCTGAAGAACTGCCAAATTGTCTTCCACAACGGCCATACCATTCCCACCAGCAGTGGATAAGTGTTCCTGTTTCTCCACATCCTCTCCAACATTTGTAGTTTCCTGTTTGTTTAATAGCAGCCATTCTAATTGGTGTGAGACGATATCTCATTGTGGTTTTGATTTGCATTTCCCTGATTACCTAAAGAAGATGAACATCTTTTCATGTGCTTTTTAGCCATTTGTATTTCCTCTTTGGAAAGATGTCTGTTCATATCTTTTGCTCATCTTATAATTGGGTTGTTTGTCCTTTTTTTGTTGAGTTGTAGGATTTCTTTACATACAATCGCTATCAAACCCTTGTCAGATACATGGTTTCCAAATATTCTCTCTGGTTGAATTGGCTGCCTCTTCACCTTTTTGACAGTCTTTTGAATCACACAAGTGTTTAGTGTTAAGGAGTTCCCATATATCTGTTTTTGTCTTTCATTGCTTTTGCTTTGGGTGTAAGGTCTAAGGAGCTACTTCCTATCACTAGGTCTTGAAGATGTTTCCCTATGTTTTCTTCTAAGTGTTTTATGGTACTGGCTTTTATATTTAGGTGTTTAATCCACTTAGAGTTAATTTTTGTATAGGGCGTGAGGTAGGTGTCCTCTTGTATTCCTTTGGATATGGATATCCAGTTCTCCCAGCTCCATTTATTGAAGAGACTATTCTGTCCCAGTTCATTGGATTTGGGGGCCTTGTCAAAAATCAATTGACCGTAGATCTGAGGGTCTATTTCTGAACTCTTGATTCAATTCCATTGATCAATATGTCTATCATTGTGTCAGTACCATGCTGTTTTGACCACTGTGGCTTTATAATAAGCTTTAAAGTCAGGAAGTGTAAGTCCCCCCACTTTGTTCTTTTTTAGGATGAATGGCTGATATTAAGAACTAGGTTATTTTGCATTTGTGTAATGAAATTGATTTCAGTTTAGAGGTTTTTTCCATCTAACTGCAAATAGAAGATATACATCTGCAATAAAAGCAGGATTCTCAAATCAGTCATTTTAGCTTGTTAGCTTTCTTAATGAAAGATTTTTAGGAAAAGAGGCTAATTTCGTTTAAGGTTTGGGGTTAGAGCTTGGGTTTTAATTTGTTCATATTTTTTGTCTTCCATTAGCAAGAACAGATTATCAAAACCCTTAAAGCATAATATTTATCAACCTAAGTAATTATTAATAAATGAAATTTAGCCTTCAAATTATAATGGCATCTACAGGTGTGTTTCATTTATACAGTACCATATAAAATGGTAAACATTAAAAATCAAGCAAACTCGTTATTTAAATGAATGCTTTAAAAATGATTTTAGATTTGGGACTTATTTAAGCTCATGTTTTATGCATATTTAAAGAAGGCATTCCTGTTTTTACTAGTTAGGTTTACACAGTAGCATTTGGGACTGATAACCTAGCAAATACTGCCTCTAGGCCTCATTTTGTTGATTGAATGTGTAGCTCCTTTACTTGGTATTTTTGTCTGTTACTAGCTGTCTCTTAATGATACTTTATGATACTATATGTGAAAGTAAGTTAATGTAACAAGTTAATTGTTTTATGAAACTAAAACCAAAATTTTAATATTATTGCTAGAAATGTAAAGCAACTAAGCATTCCTAAAATTTGGAAACTTGTCAATTGAATGTATTCAACAGCAATCACGTACTCCCCCCTTCTGGGGTGAGGGGGGCACTTTGAGGTTGTGTAGTAGTGGAAACTCAGTTTCACTCCATGGGGTTTCATTATCATTTTAGTTATTTTTTTCCTGAATTCTGGCTTAGCAAATTGTGTTCCTCAGTGTTTATTGCCCAAACTTGCCATGCTCACTGTTATTATAAAAGCAGTTTAGAGTAGGATTGAGTACATGTGCTCTGAAGTTAAACTGCTTGGGTTTGAATGGTCACTCAGTCACTGTTCTGGATTGCTAATGATGCCGAAATGCTAAATACCAGAGATGGATTGGCTTTTATAAGGGGGTTTATTTGGTTACAAAGTTACAGTCTTAAGGCCATAAACGGTCCAAGGTAAGGCATCAACACAGGGTACCTTCACTGAAGGATGGCCGATGGTTTCTGAAGGCCTCTGTTAGCTGGGAAGGCACGTGGCTGGCATCTGCTTGCTCCCAGATTGCATTTCAAAATGGCATTCTCCAAAATGTCAGTGTCAGCTTCCAACAGCAGTCTTCAAAATGTGTCCCTCAGCTGCAGCCAGCTATGAGCTCCTTCTGTCTGAGCTTTTATAAAAGGGCTCCAGTGAACTAATCGAGGCTCATGCTGAATGGGTGGGGCCACACCTCCATGGAAATTGTCTAATCAGAGTCATCATGGGTGGGTCACATCTCCATGGTAACAACCTAATCAGAAGGTTCCAACTTAATCAACACTAATACGTCTGCCCCCACAAGATTGCATTAAAAAATATGGCTTTTTCCGGGGGATGTAATATATACAAACCAGCACAATCACTTATTAGTTGTGACCTTCATAAGCTATCTCTAAAATAAAAGTGTTATTGCCAGGATTAAATGAACTAATTAATATCTAAAACATTTCAAGTAGTGAGTGCATGTCCTTTAACATCCAAGTGTTATCTTCATCTTCAGTTCTTTTGGAAAGTTTTCCATTTGTTTTCTAGACTTAGGACTGGGCCTGGAGCACTAGTCTATACCATACAATTTAGCAGTTAGCATGGTCTCATCACTTGCTGCCTAAAGAGGACCTAAACCCTTAAGCAAATGAGAGTCGAGTTATGTGTTGTTTCCCCACAGTTAGTTGCATAGTGAATAACAAACACTCAGCTAAGATGTTTGTTAGAAAAATAGACAGTGTTCAAATTAATATGTAAGATCAGCTTTAACCTTTTTGTTGTTATTTTTGTTGAAACTACTAGAATTGTATTGTATTTTGGAGGTTAGAATTTGCAAGAGGTATTATTTTGGTTGAATCCAGTTTGTAAAGATAGAATAAGAAATGAGGGTTCCCTGACTATAATAAATTGACCATCTATCTAGAGTTAGGCTGACAGATCACTGATGCTTTAGTTAAATGTTGAGACTTAGATCTGCAGAATGCTTCAAGGTTTTCAGAATGCATTTGCTTGTTTGGTGGTTTTTTTTGTCTCATAGTAGCCCTCTAAGATTAGGCAAGCTTTATCTTTGGAGAATTGAAATATTTATTTGCCTAAGGTCATCCGGCTAATACATAGTAGCCTTACCTTTGTAAGCTTTTCCCTGTTATTGGTAGTTTTCAGTGACTAGTGAATCTATCAGTTCTTAACTTAGCATAACACAGCTCCTTAGCTGAAGGAAGAATCTTAAAACCAAATGCTTATATGGCACATGCTAGGAACCAGGCACTGTGTAACATACTTTATTAACTCCTTTACTCTTCACAACAATGAAGTGGGTACTATTTTTAGACCAGTTTTACCTTTGAGAATCTAAGGCACAGGTTGCTGTGACTTGCCCAGTCACACTGCCAGTAAACAGAAGAGCTGAGATGCAAATGTTCCTTTTACCCGTGGTTTGAATTTGAGTTGACTGATTGCTGATTAAGATTTTAAACTTTGGAAGGGCATTTCTGAGCACACTGTCTCCTGTATTTTATTTTTAGAAAACTCTCAAATACGGATTTATCCATTTAAAAATGTCAGTTTTCAACATTCAGTATGGGTAGAATCTGTTATGTTTTAGTAATAATAAAACTCTATAATAGCAGTGGCTTAATTCTTGCTCATGTTATTTGTCTTTTGTAGGTTGGAAGGGGGTGCTTGCTCTGTTTATTGTAATTACTCAAAAGATGCAGCTTTTAGGGCTGCCTCCATCTTAGAAATTGTTGGTCCAGGTGCCCCAGAGGCAAAGAAGAAAGCTCCTGCCCAGAAATGTAACGTTGCCCACAATTAATTGAACAGAACTATTCATGTGGCCTTAATAAATCACAAACCAGAAAGAAGTAGAGATCCCAAGAGTCAGGAATAATTTGAAAGTAAAATAAATGACTAACACAACAGCTAGACTTCTTTTGATTCCCACTGTTGTAATGGTAAAATGAAGATAGTACTTTATATTTCTTGCAGGAAGAAAGAAACAGAAACTTGCCAAGGAGAGAGCTGGGCTTTCTAAGGTAATTGTTTTTTGTTTAGATTGTTATTTACTTTCTAGAAATACTATTTTAAAATATGCTTCAGTATGTATTTTTGAGGAAGTTAGTTGACATCAGATATTGATTTCCATTTTTTAAATACAATTTGTTTTTAGGAATAGTAAACTCAGTTCAATGACTGATATCTGGTCTATGGCTATTTCTCCTTAGTTGGCCAGACAACTTACTCTACAA
>PVKY010015675.1:0-10033 GCA_004027775.1 Bradypus variegatus | reverse complement strand
AATTCTAGGTCATAAAACCAAAAGTCAGTAAATCCTATAAGGTTTTCAATGTAAAATGAAAATAGATGACTGTGGCATCTCATTTCACAGCCAACTATACACTACTGAAAAACTGGTTGTTTTTACAACATTCTACTATTAATCATCTACCCAATCAGTGTTCTGATATGTGATTTCATGATGATAAGCCCTGAATTTTTTTTTTTAATCTGTAAATGTCTTCTGATAAGAGTAAGGGCTCAGTATTACACACACTCAGCATACTTTTTATATTCCACGTCAGAATTTTTAAAATTCATATAGGTTTACAAAGCCCAGAAACATCTATTAACCACAACACCCAATTCCCTGACAAAGCTTGCTCTAAATACACAAGGACCCTGCCCTGGTCTTACTCTTTTTAGAAGCTTTCTAAATGTCTAAAGAAATGAATATTCCAAAGTAGCTTTAAAAAGATCACAGCTGAATATAACTGGATTTCAGTAAGAGTTATTTTCTAAACCTGCATTAAGATGTAGCCTGCGAAAATTCACACTAGACCACTTCTAAAAGGTTGAAATGTAAATGCCAAGTTAAGACAGTTTTACATGTTTGAAACAACAAATTACCTCTTCAAATTTCTCTCTGTTTTCTCGAAGATAGTGAATACAGGCCATTCTGACTTCAACATGGCGAGACTGAGAGTGCAATACCTAAAAAAGAAAAGGAAGCTACTGAGTCTTTTTGTTAAAAGTGAATATAAGTCACAACCTATGCCTTCTTTAGACCCATCAATAGGTATCAGTTTCCCTCCCTTTCCCTTTCTACAATTTTAGATCTTATTCCCACCTCTTCCACTACTCAGTGATGACATGACACATACAAATTTTAAAACAGTAGCACTTTCAGGTCACCAAAATCACTCCTCTCAGGAGGTGAACTTAAGACACTTTTCTTTATTGGCCATCCCTCTGCTATAATTCTGCTCTTCACAAAGCAGGGCTTACAGGAGCCTATGATTGTGAAAAAAGTGAGCAAATAGACAATTTCAACAGGAATCCTCCTTGAGGCACTATGCCTGTAGAATTCCCTTTTCCAGTAATTCTGAATGTATTAAGTGGCTTTACGTAGAAATTTTAAGTCCACCGTGGTCTCAGAAAAATTAAAGCACTCATTCTTAAATCCTCAGTTATTATGCCTACAAGATCCTTGAAAGAACATCCAAGTGAGCAGCATGCAGGATACAAAGATGCCGCTGTATTGCCATCTCAAGCCTTAGGATTTGCTCTTATGTCCAGAATCTTAAAGCACCATCTGAAATAAGCTGCCCTACAGAGTAGGATCCAGATCCTGTCATGCTGTAGCCTCTGTTTTCTTTTGTTAAACAACTAGT
Organism: Bradypus variegatus; assembly: GCA_004027775.1. Taxonomy (NCBI): domain Eukaryota; kingdom Metazoa; phylum Chordata; class Mammalia; order Pilosa; family Bradypodidae; genus Bradypus; species Bradypus variegatus. The sequence continues at coordinate 8,661 of PVKY010015675.1, read as the reverse complement.
TCAACAAAAGGATAATGTCCACTGGTATTTTATCTTTTACTAAAATTCTAAGGCTTTGGTTTGAAACAAACTAATACTTCTTATCAGATGCTTAGGCACCCCCTTTGACTAGCCCCTAATACTTTAGCTACCATGCTTAAAAGAGAAGATTAAAATTATTTTCTATACTAGGTGTCTCTACCAAGGTGTTCCTGGCACCCTAAAGCAGCAAGGTAAAAAAAATAAAATAAAAAACCTGACACACTGGAATAACCACATCTCAAACTACCATCAAGCCCTCTCTCGAGAATTTTACTTATGGAAAATAGCTTTAAAAGTTATGGCTCTATTGAGTGGTTTTCCCCTGTGTAAGAAGAGAATTCACAAAAAGGGAGGATCCAGCTGCACAGTTTGATAACAACCAAGGCTCGTTTACACCCACAGAACCACAGGTACAACTTGTCTCTGCAGCCAGTTATGTCTTATTACCTTCAGATGCACTGAAGATACACTACTAGCTGAGGTTAGTTTGGTTTCAGTATAGTAGCCAGTTTCCAACTTACATGAGCATACCTTCCTTACTGTCTTGTGACACTACAGAAAAAACACTAAGCTTCCAGCACTGGAAAGACTGTCCACTACACAATTCAACAAATGTCATTTAGCAAAACCTCTTTCACAGTAGCTATGTTAAACACTATTATGATTAAAGATGTATTCGTTTGCGTAAACCACAGTGCTATCTGATAGGGCTTTTCCTGCTGTTAGCAACATGAAGTCTTAAAACCATTTACTTAGCAACAGGTGGCAGACACAAGTAAGCAAAGCTCATTTTCCATCAAAAACAATGGCAAGCATATCTTGGTTTTTCTCTCTTCTTACAAAGATTCTGGCACATGAAATCTGAAACTGTTACTCAGAAGTACAATTCTCAGCAATATCCACAAAGTGCGGAGGTACTGGTGCTATACAAAACTTTACAAAGCAAGAGAACTCTACGCTGCAAGAGAAGGAAGGTTAAATGACAACTTTTTAAAAAGAAAATAATTGTGCAAGTTCAAGGAAACTCAAGAATTCAAATGGTTTGACAAATACCTATCTTTGAAAATTATTATATGCATGAAATAAGCTAGAACTAGGCAGTTTTCCCATTTTACTTGGAACAATACAGTGATAAACACAGGGAAAGGCTAAGACACATTGCTTTAGCAAGTCCTCTAAGAGTGGCCTATTTTTAGCTCCATAACTGTGGAGATGATTCAGGTCAAACCTCCTGCAGGTCGAATTCTACAAGCACAAAAACGAAAATGCCTATCTTGCCCTGTCTAAATCAGGTAATCTGGAGGGAAAGACTACTCCTAACTCATGTCTCCATCTCTGTAAAGACTGCCATTAAATTACTTACTGACTACTTGGAAATGAGGAATATTTATATTGATTTCATAGGAGAATTGTTGACCAAAAGAAGTAAAAAAATCCTTTGTAGACATTTTAAAAGGGCAGCCTGAGGCCAGTGTTACTTCCCTTTTCCCCATAAACAGTCTGCCTTTGGCTATGATGGCTATACCCATAGTCCATGACTACTGTAGAAGTTCTGCAGTACTGAGTTTGCAAGCTCAGTACTAAACATCATTCACATAATTGGAAAGTATTTCCTTACGTCTAATCTAAATTCTATTACAACAAGATACACTAAAAATGTGTTCTCTGATGTAAGCAGTGATTTCTTAGTTTAGCTAACTATTGCCCTTCTTCCTGGAAAAAAAAATTTTTAGAGATCGGTTTCTACTTCCTTCCTTACAAAACTCCTGCTAAAGCTAACAGTATGTATGGGCTGAAATCACTCCCACCTCTTCTCTCAGCTTCCAGAGATGCTGAGGATTCTAGGGAGGCTGAGGAAGAAGGACATGGAGACGGAAAATTCACCCGTGCGCACGTGTTTATGAAGGAGGAAGAGAGAGTATACACCACAGCAACACTGGAACATCCTATTTTCTAATAAGAAAAACCAAATGGAATTGAAAAACGTAAGAGCTTGATTTGGGGAGCTTTAGGAAGAAAGCCTAAATAACAATGCCTGCAATCTAATGAAAATGGTTTATACCTGTGAAATCAATTTCTTGCTTAAAGACTTTATGCTACCGAAGTGAAAACCTTAGAAGTAAGTAATGACTGGTCTGTGAACTTAAAAAAAAAAAAAAAAAAAAAAAAAAGGATAAACTGCTCCCTAAATATTAAGTAAAATATTTACTCACAAACTTTGAAAGCTAACTAGCATTCAAAAAAAAAGGCAAGAAAAACAATCAAAAACCCCACGAGGCAAAGACGGATCTTAAGCCAAAAGAAAGCAAACTATGAAAGGTATGAAATATACACTAGGGCAGTAATGCGAAACTTTCATCCAACTACTTAGGTAGTTTTTTGTTTTTCAATAAAGCTAGGTTTTGGTGACTGCACACCTACAACTACACGTTATATAAGCTCTCTCAAGAAATCAGAAACGCCTTCCTAAGGAACTGTGTTAAGACAGTGATTTTGACCATTAACCGGGAAAAAGCCTGATCAAGGAGGGCCTAGAGAATCCCCAGTTATGTCCTTTCTCTTTCTACTACCAAAACCAAAACAGACTTTTTTAAAAAGTAAATTCCTTTTAGTGTACCTACACCGTCTTGCAGAACCTAATAAAGGGTGGACTCTACTCAAAGACAATTCTTTTAAAACCTTGTTTCTTAAAAAAGTGGGCTTTGCCAAACTGCAAATCTTGATTTAAGTGACATCGGCAGGCTTGAATATCTCACATTCCAAGTCGAGTAGCAAAACATACATATATATTCCACGAGTAAAGTTTGGTGCACCACGTTCTCCAGGAAACATCTAGTTTACTGGCGTGAACGCTATGCTTACAAAACAAAGAGAAGATGAATGCGGAACAAAACTGAAAAATATGATTTCACCAAATCCGTGAAGCACTCAAACTATACATGGCTCAGAGCAGGCCCCATAAATTGTCTTCAAATCATTACCTCTTCAGCAGGAGGGACGACACCCAGCCATTTCACAGGTTTTTACATTTCGGTTTATAGCTCTAAGATCCAAAGCAGCATCCCATTCCGGCGTTACAATGGGCCGCTATGACGACAGCGGGGCCACGCGCAGCTCAGCCGGCGACCCGACAACTGCCCGCGGCCGCACCCGCCTCCCCTTGACCCCTTCCAAATTACCTGTTCCGCCACGGCCCGGAACAGGCACGACCCGTCCTTGGCCACCAGTTTGCGATACAGGCCCAGTTTCCGCAAATAGGTATCCATGGGCGTCGCGTCCCCGCGAAATCCTGCGCCGCCCTGGTCCCCGCCGTCGGGGATGCCGACGGTCGCTTCCATGTTGCCGATCCTGCTGCAGCCCAGGCGTGGCGCGGGCTAGCCCCACATGGCCGCGCCGCCTGCTCCTCGACGCCTCGGCGTAGGACAGACGGCTGCTCCGGCTCAGGCTCTGCGGGCGGCAGAAGGCGGCGACGGCTTGAGGCACTGGTCCGCGCTCTCCGGGCGCATAGGGGAAGCCCTGCCTAGTGCATGGCTGTCCGCACGCGGCCCAGAGGGACCACGCACCCAGGCGGAACGGGTGGGGAAAAATTAAAGAAAAACCCGAGAGTGAGGAGTCACTTCCCGGTGGCCTCGCTGCCCCGCTCAGGGACTGGACGTGTGGGGGGGGGGGTCACCGCCCCAACAATTTCCTCGTCCGGACTGGTGGGAGGCAAGGAAACCCAGCACGGGCAAGCGCGCGGGGCCGACTCAGGTGAAGCGAGGCCTGTGTTCCTCGCGCGCTCCCCACGCTAGAAGCCGAGGAAACCAAAACAGAAAGAAGTGGCCTTTCGTTTCCCCACCTCGCGGGAGGGCGCCGGAGGGGCGGGGAGCGGGTGACGGCGCCCAACGACGGGTAGCACCCTCGCAGCCCAGAATTTGTTTTCGCTTTCGGCCGACAATGGAGAGGACGGCGGGAGGTGTAGTTTTGGCAGCGGCAGGAAGTCGGCTTGCGGCGGGCGGAGACGCGCGGGCCAGTCTACGCAGGGGAGGCGCCCGGGAGGCAGCGGACTACAAATCCCTACAGCGCGAGCGCCACCGCGGTCGCCGCCGCTGCCGCCTACTCCCTGCCGCCTGCCGCCTGCTGCTTCCTGGGCGCCGCGTCCGCGAGGAAGCCGAGGGTCTCAGCAAGCCGATACGCGGCCACAGGCCGCCGCCCCATCCGCCCGGCTGCCGACTACTCCACGGTGCCGCGGAAGTGCGCGCACCCTGCGTGCGTGGAGTTGCCAGGGACACCGCGGCGGCAATGTCGGCCCTTTGTGTATTTCCAGAGAGCGCACCTGTTTGCTCCCCTCCCCCCGGTCTGCCCTCCTGGCGTTTCTATGGAGGTGGTTTTAATGGCTTAAGCAGAAAGTAGAGCTAATTAGCTAAGGCTCCTGGAACTGACACTGTGAAGCACGACACACGCTGTCCATAATTCCACTGTGGACGGCTGATTCCTATTAGAAACTAAAAATACTGTTCATACATTATGCCACAGACGGTTTTGTTCATCCTGTCTCTGTGGCTGTGCCTCCCCCCCACACACACACACACACAAAGAAGTCAGCCTTCTGAAAAAGTTCGAATTATTTTTTTCCCTTAAAAAAAAAAACGTTGTCTTGTAATTGCTTGATAATGTACCAGACTTGCCATGAAGTGTGCTGGAGGCTTCCAGCTCAACTTCCTACCCACCCAGGTTGAATGACGAGGAAATTGACAAAGCCAAGTCATGCTTTAGAACCCAGAATTTATCCAGCGCACTTCTATGCCGCCAGAATTTTATTTTGCTAAAATACAACAGCATCTGGTGTATTTCAATATATTTAAATACATGATTAATCATAGAAACTGCTCCAACGTTGAAGCCATAGAGGGAGAGGGGGAAGTAGAGGGTTTCTATAGTTTAGACATGTAGTAATATAAGCACTTTGGAATGGGGGCAAGGGAGGCCAGATAGTCAGAGTCTGATATAAATTATTGAAAACTCTCCTAGAAATTTATTTCCAGTACTTTAAATACAAGCACTTAATTAGTCATGCTGTTAACTTTTTTTGATTTCTTAATGTGTAAGGAGTCTATCTCAACTTGTGCTGTTTTCAGAGAATACAAATGTTAATCTGACCTAAATGAAAGTATTTATTTGTCCCAATACTAAATTTTTTACAAAAATCACTTTTAGAAAAATCTAGTTTCAGATCAAATCTGTTGCTTTTCCTTCTTTAAATACATTTGCATTGTATATACTTTGCATTCCACTAAATCTTAAAATAAAATTGCCAAATATTGCCACTGCTTACAACTGTGGCTTACCTATTAAACCCACAGACGAATTCAAAGTCATGTCTAAACAATAGAGTTTAAATACTAAACTATAGAGTTTAGATTCTATCTCACTAATTTTATAAATGAAGTACTTATGCCTAGAGAAAACCATGGCTTTCCTTTTATTTTAATATTTCTTCAATAAATTCTGAAGCTAATCTCATTTTCAATATGTATTTATGGGAAACCTGCTGTATATAACATGCTAAGGTTTTATTGCTGAATATCTTGAGAATATAATAGAAACATGTATTTCCAGGCATTTCATATTTCAAAATTTATCAACCTTTGTTTTTATTTTAAATGTCATGATTACGTTGCTTTAATTTTTTAAAGAGGCTTTCAAATAAAAAAGCTTTCCTCACTTTTGTATGGCACTTTTATATGGCACATTTCTGGGAGACCAGCAGTGTTTCAAGCATATTTTTCATTTTAATATGTATGCATATTGTATTCATATTCAAATGTGCTGACATTTTTTAAAATCATGTGATCATCTCCTAAAACCCTAGAATTCCCTAGAAATACTTTGAAAAGAAAAGAAACCAAATACATCATTAATTCTACAATGTCTTCATTTTCCATTGAAAAAATTTAATTCAATGACAATAGTATTGTCTATATAATAACAGACATGATTATTTAAATAAGTTATAACTATTCTAGTAGAGAGCTGGCACTAGGGCCTGCTTTCAATATTTTTTAAATGTATTATTAAATACTAAGAAAACAGAGGCCTTTATCAGAATTTACCACAATGCTATGTTATCTTGTAAAAATGTAGTGTGTTATCTGAAGGAATAGAGGAATAAACACATTTCTACTCTTTCTTATACTTGATGTAGTGGCAAAAATTACTTATTGTCCTCACCCTTACTGAATGAGTGTGGCACAGCCTCACACTAAACTGGCTGCTTCTGGTTCCAAAATTAGAAGTCATGCACCTGTTTTTCTGACCCAGGGGCCTGTTTAAGGAAATCCTTTAGGTATTTTGCGATCTGATCCAAGACAGACCCTCTGTATGCCAAATCCCCAAATATAGCTCACTGTTCAGGCAATATTAGGGGATCCTATGACTTTAAACTGGACCAAAACTTACAGAAAATCTCTTATTTTCAAAGTATGTTCACATGTTAACATTAACTTCTGAAATTTATCAAGATACCAGATCTGACTGAAAATGTTCATTCTGAAGAAGCCATTTCTGATCTGCCAAAGTGAAGAATGCTTTAAACATATCATTTTAATCAAATAAAACCTGAAAGATTCTGGTTCCTGAGAACCAAATGAAATTAATCAAATTCACCTTATGCGAATGTGTCAACCAACTTTTCTTCTTGTATACAATCTATACCTCAATCAATACTTCAAGTCAGATATTTATTTGTTTCCCCTGACAAACTTTGAGGCTCATGATTATACTGGATGGAATTGTTTAAATTGTTTATTAAAAAACAGATTTTTTGGAGTTTTATTTTCCTAATATGAGGTTAGGTATTGTGGTAACCAGCCTCTAATATGGTTAACCCCCCCACCCCAGAAAGATCCCTGTCTCTGGTAATTCACCACCCCTCCACCACCCCACCACCCACACATTAGACCAAGTGTATTTTGCATGACCAGTTGAATAGAGCAAAAGTGATGACATGTCACTTCTGACATTAGGTTATAAAAAACACTTGCAGCATTTGGGTCGCTCTCAAACACTTTCTTGAATCACTTACCCTGGGGGAAACTAGTTGCTATGCATAGTGAGCAGACTTATGGAAAGGTTCCTTTGATAAGGAACTGAAGCCTGCTAACATCCATGTGAGTTGGCTTAAAAGCCCAGTGAAGCTTTCAGATGACGGCAGGCCTGGCTGGCATCTCAACTGCAACCTCATGAGGAATCTTGAGCCAGAATCTTAGAGCTAAGCTCTGAGATTCTTGACTTTGAGATTCTGAGCTTCTTGACCTCTTAAACTGTATAAGATAATAAATATTTGTTGTTTTAAGTTTCTGAGTTTTGAAGTGTTTTCTTATACAGCAAGAGATCAGCAATAGAGATATAATTCTCCATTGATTCTCTTTACTATGTAGATACAGTATGTATTTCAATAATTCATGAAAATAATCACTAATTAATATCATTAGTGCTCTTACAAGTCCTCTGGGAGAAAAAAAACAGTTGAAATATTTTACTGAAAAACTAGCCAATAAGTGGATTTCTAAAATTTATTTATAAAATGTTTTCTTACAAGCCATTAAATTTGTGGTATTTGTTACAGTAGCAGTAGAAAACTAATACACTAGTTAACCTGTAATTTACCCTTCCATTAATCAGACCAGCAGAGAACTGTGTATTTATGTATTACTTCTTACTCAGAAGCACCCCTTCCCATAAAATTGTTTTATTGACAAAAAAAAAAAAATATTTTCTTACAAAAATAGTGTAACCAAAAAATGTCTGGGCTTTATTGCCACATACACTTTTGGTTTATTTTCTGTAAAAGATCAAGCAATTGAATCCTACAAAAGACCTGTTTTATGAAGAGAGAGCTGTTTCTTCCATATGTTCTGTATAAGAGCTCCCAATAGTCCTCCACTTCCCATTTCCTTTCCTCTTAGTTGGGCTCATGGCTGTCCTGCTTCGAACCACATTTCCCAATCTATCTTGGAACTAAATATGAACATGTGACTGTATTTAGGCCAATGAAATGTGACCAGGATTGATGGGTTTAACTTCCAGGTCATCGCCTTAGAGATGAAGCATCCTGCCCTCTACTCTTTCCTACTTCCCATAAGGTGGTTTGAAAACATGGTTGAAACTAGTGGACCCATTTTGAGTATGCAAAGAGATAACAGATGGATGGAACTAGGGTCCTTGAATGCCTCATGGCCTGTAAGCTTTGGAGCACTCACTTTCAGACCGTTTGTGAAAGAAAAATAAACTTATTGAACCCACCATTTTTTTTAGAGGGGGTTTATAGCTATTTCATGTATTCTAATTACTTTTTTCTATAAAATTAAATAGCTTTGAGAGCCATTTTTTCCTTTCTTTCTTTTCTAATGGCTCCCGCCTGCTTTCTTCTGATTTCTTCCTCTAATAAACCTTAAACTCTCTAAACCATGACTCGCTGCATTGTGTGGATTCTTGAACGGCTCTGGACCTAACATTTTTTTTGGTGCCGAAACCCAGGATGGAGGTTTGACTGAGGTTTAAGATTCCTGGCCCCTCCAGGCAATGGGGCAGCCTCCCAGTCAACTCCGTTCCCCAAACTACACAGCCATTCAGGTTTCCATGCATTCAGCGGCTTGAGTC